>BGPR01008614.1:0-28241 GCA_013235015.1 Araneus ventricosus | reverse complement strand
AGCAGACAGATTAAAAATAAATGCTATAAAAATAACTGAAAAAAATACACATTTCAAAATACCAACAGTAAGATATATATTTATGAATGAATCTATAAAAAGGAAGCAACATCTGGATGATGAGTTCAACATTCATTACATATTAAATATGACAAGAAAATTCAAAATGTATATAAGTATCACAATTTTAAATATATTGGCATTTAAAAATGATAGGCAAACTATAACTAAAATTTTTCTTAAAGAAAAAAGATATGCATTGCATTATTTTCTAATAGACTAATTTTGTACTATTCATTGTGCATATGATTGCATAAAAATCAAAATACTAAAAATATAAAATTTAAATTCTGTTTCAATGTTTTCACATAATGCTTTAAATAATTTGAAGAAACATGCAGCAGTTAGAGTCTAATGTCAAAGGCCATTTTAGTTAAGTTCGCACAACAGCATAAAGAACAAAAATACTGATGTTTTTTAATACATAACATTCAAGAGCTCAAAATTTTAATACCTATACAACAACAAAAAATGGAATGGTACAAATGAGCAAGCAAAGAAAGTCATTTTAAAATTTTAGAAATATCTGAAAGTATGATTGACATTATAGATTATTAGAAGATGATAGGTGTTTAGTTATAGTTATTTATGAATGAGATAACTCATAAATAAAATTTATCCTTATTTTCCTCTGAGATTTCTCAACATTTACAGGTAAAACAGTTCTAAACAATAAACACTGTAAATTAATTTGAAAACTAACTTCCAAATCATGTTTTAGGATATATTTAAATAAATTATATTACATTCCAAACTATTGGTAACAAAATGCTGACGATACAGTTTTCAAAGTATAATGGAAAATGAGATCATTTTGAGAAATTAAGAATTGTATATGCACTGAAATGATAATTTTTAAACTTTTAATAACATAATTTATATTTATATTTTTAAACATCAACATACATTTTCAAAATGTAACAATTATGTCATTCTATTAATACAGCATCCACATACACTAACAATATACAAGAAGACTGTAAATACTACACACATCCTGAGATTGCAGTGTCATGATATTTTCAAACATCTAACACACAAACTTTTCTACAGATACCAATGCTTCAGCCTCGAGAAACTGCAAAAACAAAAACCTTTTTTAGAAATACAAGTTTCTTTTCTTCTTATGCACACGATTTTTTAAAAAACAAAATGCTAAAATTTGAATATTTTGTGGTACTTAAATGTTTTAAAAATAAGTTAAATAAAAGCAATTTTTAACACATTCAGCGCATAATGTGACGCCATCGCCAAGGAACCGATCAAGCGCTGGCTCTGGTTACATTTTGGGTACATATGCTGGTATTGGCATGGAATAAAGGTTAGAAACTAGTTGTAAATGTATCTGATTTCAGAGCTTTTACTTACTGAAAATACAAGAGGAGTTGCTTATTTCTTATAGTAAGTTAGTCAGCTTACGGGTGCAACCTATCCTGTGTCACGGCATTACACGGCTTCACATGACCAGCAGTCAATGTATTTTAAAAATCCTTGTTAGTGCATTAAAAAGTACATTTTTTTTTTTGTATTTTAGTAAATTTCTACCTTTTACTTTACCATTTATTATGCATTATTAAAAATTTCATGGAATCTTGAAATCAGTCTTTTCTCAAATTTACTAACAGGTGGCGTTACGCATATGGGATCAAAATATAATTAAATAATTGATTAACTGACAATTAAGGTCTGAAAGTATCAAAATAGTGTACTGTCATCCAAAACACACAAGTGTGCAAAATTTCAAAACTAACACATGAGCATCTTTAAAACATGAAACAAAAAAGGAGAGTTAAAGGAGAGTGTATAAATATAGTTCATTTAAGGAAGGGAGGGGATTAACTCGGGTACACAATAAAGAACAAATTTATAAAGAATTCCTGAAATGTGCAATTTGGGATATATCTGTTTTATCAAAACACATTACAGAAAATCATTCTAAGTCTGCAGCCTTCATTATTTTATAAGCTCATTCATTACTGTATAAGCTGTACACCTTATGTAACAAATTGGTGTTGTTTTGGTTTGACACAGCAAATTTCATATACTTAAATTCAGATTCAACAGTGAACACAAAATCCATAACAACTAAACAACTGGTTACATTTTAATAATTTTTAGAAACATATATGTGCTGTTTTCATTGCATCTTCCTGCAGTTCAGTAGTAAAGCAAAAACTTTTTTAAGTATTGAGATTATGAACATGAATTAGAAAGTTAAGGAAAATGTGAAATAAAACTCAGAAGTAGATTTATTAAAGAATATTTCTTATAAACAAAAGAATGAATTTTAAAAAATTATGAAAGCATTTATAAAAAGTAAAATAAATAAATCCAGACTTGAGATTTTATTTTATTTAAACAACACAATATTCTCTATAAACTTATACAGATATCAATACCAGTATGTGACCTTATAATTCAGATGATAAAAAATATGATGTTGATCAATTCAAAGGATGCAGACTTTCAACTTTTCATACTGAAACTGCATGCAACATAATACCTTTAAAAAAATACAGCCTTTTCTAACCTTGTTCATTTAAATACAATCACTTCTAGGATTTACAAAACTAACATCTTATTGCATGAATAGAAAAAACTTTTTTTTAATTTCATAAAATTCAAAATTATTAGCAATCAGTTTTTTTTTTTTTTTTTTAACCTTCTGCAAGAGTGGCCTTTTTGAAATTTGGACAAAAACATGTTACAGGAAATCAATTAATATACTGATCATTACCAGTTGGCAATCTTGGTAAGGGGATAATAAAGAATAATTCCACAGATATTTAAAAATATGCTGAACATTGCCTCTATCCTCAACCATTCAAAACAGTGTATATGACTTCCAATGGTTTTTAGTTGCTGAAGCATACTCAATGTCTTTGTGCCAGGTTTAAAGCAAAATTTCATGCTTACTCATATTTTCAAGATTCCTGTCGTGAAGGCCAGCCATTAAAATGTCACAGCCAATCCCAGAAATGTGCCATACACCTACATATTCCTTATAACTACTTTCAGTTTGTTTTCACTCAGAAAATTAAATTAAATTAAAAAATTAAATCAGCAATTAAAGTAGCAATGTCATACACTGCTAAACAGCAACAAAAATGCATTATTCCTCTCTTTTGCACTTTTCAAGCAACCAGAGGAGCAGTGGTGTAGAACATGGGAAACTACTTACATATGTAAAAATGTTCTGGAAATCTAATGGGAATGCAAATGAAGGGTAATACTATAAATGTACTTTCCTATCTAGAATGGCATTTTCTAGACAGTGAATTTGAAGAAAGCTCAATTATTCTATGTAGTACAGGGAGTCCAAAAAGTATCTTTGCAAGTTTAAAAAGCCACTAAAAAAGAACTAAAAGATATATACTTCTAGGTTTTTTTTTCCTTCAATTCAATAAATGAAGTAGGGTTTTTTTTAATGAAGTAAAAGGTCATTGCTATTGTCATTCTCTTTTCAATTCATTCACTGAAAGAAACGGCACAAGTTGTTGCATGCTTTATCAAATTGAAATTAGAGACATATGTAATAAAACTCAAATTTCAGACTATATACTCGCACATAGAAATCCACCTTCAAGAATAACGCATAATTAAGTCAAATCACAGTGGACATCAAAACTGTCAATTCTCCAATGCTTCATACAGTAAATTTAGAGAAATTAATGGTAAAAACCATAGTTTTCAAGTCAGTGACTTTAAATAACTGCAATTTCCTTTTCATGTCATTCTGATTTATGAACAACAAGGATTGTGAATGTTGTTGAAATCTCTTGTTGATTCTGCGTACTCATGCAACAAATTCTTAGTACCCTTTCCTTTTTTTTTGTATTCAATGAAAAAAGATTAAAGTGCATGTCTTTATTTTTTTAACCATTTTTTTAAAGTGAAAATACTTTTATGGCACAATATATTTCACTTCACAAAATACAACATTCACAATCCTTTCTGTTCATAAATCAGAGTGGCATGAAAAGGAAATTGCAGTTATCTAAAGACACTGACTTAAAAACTATGATTTTTACCATTAATTTCACTAAATTTACTGCCTCCTTCCTTCCATATTTTTGAATTCACAAATTGTTTTTACAAGTCAATATGCTGATACAAGTATTTTGAAAAGCTGTTTACCTATTTATATTCTTCCAAAAATTTGTTGTGGTATTCTTCTAACTTCTGCAACATGACCTTCAGTTTCTCTGGTTGAGGAAGAATAGTGGTCCTGGAAAGGAAAAAAAAAATCAATTCAGTCATAGTGTATTGTTTTTACAATTTAATAAAACTCATCTGAAAACATATATGGACATGTTAGTTAATAGTAATTATTGTGATGTCAATTGGTTTTCTTCACAATAAAAGTTTGTCAGAGGATGAATAATACACATTTATTGTCAGTGAACAGATATCTCCAAATGCACAGTAACAATGAGATAATTGACTATAATAACTAGTAAAGATTGATTGTAGTACAAATACAAAGCAAGTTGCTAAATGAACATTAGTCACTGAAATTTTGTAGTCCCACATAACTAAAGTGAGAATTTGAACCTTAATATCAGGAGTGAAGTAGACCTGAATTTCCTCTCATCCACAAGCTGAACTCTGCTGGCATCTGCCTAATAATTTCTACCCCTTACATACCCAAGGTTAAGCACTTACAATCCCAGAGTAAATCATGTATTCTCCAACAATGCAACGCATACATATAAAATAAAGAAGAAAAATCTTGAGAAGTTAAAACTATTTTATTACACAGCAGTTTATTTCAACATCCTTTCACTGAAGAAGGAAAGGTCCCCAAAACACAGAAGTTCTATCAAAGCAGAAAATAGGAAATCCCCAGAATGTAATATAGTAACACTTCTCTAAGTGGCCACCCTCTCAACAGCCACTTTTGCTAAGCACAGAATTTTTGGCCTATAGACAGTGTTAAAATAACCTCTAGGAACAGCCATTCAAACCCCACTAAGTGGCCAGTATGGTTGTCCCTCACTCAACTTCAATTAAATACATACCTTTCATCTCTCTGACCTTTTATTAATAAAAAGGTAAAAAAAAATTCATACACTCATAAACAACACCTGAAATACCAACAAGATTAATTATTCATTTCCCAATGTGAAGAGGAAACTGAACTTCGGCCCCCTACTGCGACTGGGCATTCAGGAGTTCATTTGTGCTTTTCAAGCACTGGTTCCGACTCAAAGGTTTGCTGATACGAGTTGAGACCATCAGCAAATGAAACTTTTAGCTCAACAGATTTCAAGAAAAATAGATGATAATATTGCCCATTCCTCAACAAATACCAACAAAACACTTAAGGATTTACTTTCCAGTTAAAAAAATGAAACAAAAAAGTTATCTCTGGAAAAGCAGGAAGATCCAATCAAACAGAAATTGTATCTTTTTATTTTTAACAAAAAAAAAAAAAAAAAACCTAGAAATTTTTACATAAAGTACTTTTTTCTCTAGCTTATTCTTAAGATTTGCTTCATCTGAAATAACAAAATAGGGCTTGTTTAAATATCTATTTTGTCCTTCCAAACATGAAATCCCTCTTAATAGCGCTTTTCCTTTGAATGGAGGATAGCCACTGTAGAAGGGGTTTCAATGTACTATTTATTAATTCAAGACTATTATTAGTACTATTTATTAATTCAAGACTATGTACTATTTATTAATTCATTTTTAAAGAGTCTTGTAATAATTTCCGACCTAATGGAGTGCTCCTAACAAAACATTTTAAGAAAAGCAGAGTGGCTTCTATGCATGCTATATTAAAATTTGAAACAGTTCTCAAGAACATTTATCCAATACATGCCACCGTAAACTAATCTATCCATCTCCTTTCAGTTGGCATGGGCTATTTTCACATCTGTTCCCCATCTCATAACACATGATCAGCTAAAATAGCTGTGTGTGTTGCTGCCACATGTAGTGATTTTAATAATCTAAGCATTACAATTAACCAATGAATTACCTGAAGTGAAATGTTCCAGGTATCTGGCCAAATCCACTTCCTGGCACAACACAGATTCCAGTATTTTCCAGCAACTGCATGGCGTAGAAGAAATCGGGAGCTTGTCCAAGAGACTGTAATAAGGAAATGTCAAATGGCGCGAGAGATTAATAATTCAATTTCAAGGTAAGCATAAAGTTAAGTTAAAAACAAAATAAATCAGCATGTAAGAAATACAAAACATTACACAAAATAATTACAAATACAGAACAATCATCCCATTGTGAATTCTGAAATATTCATCACTTAATAATTTCAGGATTTGCCTTAATAAAATCTTTACATGATCAAAAAGCTAAGTATAAACTGTTTTAGCAGAATCTAAGCATTTTAAATAAGAAGAGCATCACAAATTTTATCTTGAAAATAATTAATACGATATCCAATAAAGCAAATAACCTCAACTATGGCTGCAGAAAGATCCTTGTGGTAATATTTTATACTTCAAGATAAAATTTGTAAGTATGAAACAAATGTTTACATGCTCAGGTCTATATTGATTTACAGTTCTGAAGAATAATTTTTAAATCTGGGACTTCATGGCCAGATTGTAGATCAACCAAAGGTTGTGCGAAGAGCATCCTATTTTGGAACCATATCGTGACTTTGTCTTTCAAGCACACTCTATATTTCAATAAAAACAGTTATAATTCAAGTATATTACAGCTGCTTTCCCTTAAAAATAAAAAATCCATATGAATAAATGGAAGTCCTAAAAATGCAATACAATCTTCGTGTATTCAGCCAGCTCTAATGGTACGAGTAGAAGCGGCCTGAAGTAACTTTACCAAACAGGCAAGGCAACAAATTCTGTTGTTCGGTACTCTAAATGTTAAAAAAACTTTTACTTATTAGAAAGATGCATATTTTACCTACAAATATGACCTAATAATGACAATTTTTACTGCTTCAGCTATATTTAAGATAGTGTCAGCAAGACCACTACACAAATATACCCAACAAATTTTTAAAATGTACGACTTAATTCTCAAGTCTATTAAAACATTTTCCCCCCTTTACAAACCCATTTTGGGGCCACCCTGAACTTTGGCATGAAGGGCAATTGCCTGATTGCCGCATCTGGGTATGAGAATCAATCATTAGTGTTAACTTCTACGAGAGCTAAAATTGTCAAGATATCCAGCATGCGAGATTATGTATCTATCAACTGTGCAAGCAAAAAAAACTTGCCATCATCCAATGTTTTAGCAAGCATTGCCACTTTTTGCTAAAATATTTCATCACTAACAAGATAAAGTTTCACATAGGAAGATATCTACTGGAAATATAAGACAACTGATTAATATCCTGTTTAGAAGCAATACGAGCTCTCTCATATCAGACCTCACAATTTTGAACCATTGTCAAACAATGACACCTGAGTGCCTAACTTCTGTACTACAGAAGCTAAAGGACATTTAACTCAAATGGACAACATACACCAGGCTGATGTAAACAACAGATCTCGGACAGAATCAAGTCTCCAACTCTATGACCCTCCAGTCCTGAAGATGTACTCTGCATTATGCCACTGCAACTCCAAGAATTAAAATAAATTCCATGAAAAAAGCTAAAAGCACTGTTCATTCCTCCAAAGTATTAATATAAAAAAGTTGAAATACTTTCAGCTACAAAAGAATCGTTCAATATAAAAGTTTTAGAAATTGAAATTTGACCCAATTCATAAGTTTGTCAAGTCTATGGGACAGAGCTATGCATGTATGAAATCTAACACAGAGATTAAAAGAAAAGCATTCAACTTTCAGAATGATAATATATCTGGCAAAATCATCACAATCAAGCTTATCGGAACAAAAGGTGAAATATACGAATACAGATGCTTCTAGAAAATAATTCTTCCCGTTCGACTCTATAATCTACTAATTCTTCTACAATGATAATAAATAAGAGTATTGTAGTTCAAAGAAAATTTCAAGTAAATCTTCTTCCTTTTGTTAGTCAACAGGTTTTTTCCAACTTCCGCTTCTAATTTCATAGCAGAGGACAAGCATATAAATTTTTTAACATGTGTCATAGTTTTAAATTTGAGGAGAAATATTTCTGAAAGAGAATAATTGAAACACATGCTACAAACAGTTAGGATAATACCTTAGCTTTCTGAATGGCTTTTTCTGGTAAAGTCAATTGTGGAAATGCATACATGGCTCCAGCTACTACATTGCATTTCATTCCCTTCATGCTGTTGAAAGTTTTCTCAACCAACAAGGCACGCTCCTTTAAAGATTGTAAAACTGCAGTTTTTTCCTGAAATAAATCATAGGAATTAACTCAATATACTTTCAGTCATTATTTCAAACAAAAACAAATATCAATCTTTTATAGGAAAAGATGCAAGTCAAACTCAATTGAAATACACAAGGAAGAAATATATATAACCAAAAAACTGAGATTACATATACACACACACAAAAAAAATGTACTCACATTTTAAAAAACCAATAGTTCCGTATAGAAGTGCAAATTATCTCCTTAAACAGTATGCACTCTTAAAAATTTCAAGAAGTAAACAATGAAAGATATGCATAAAGATAGGATTTGCCAATCTATCTTTTATATTAAGATACTTGCAAATATTATACAAATGTTTATAATCACTATTTAACGAGACATTTCATTTTAGCTACGAGGGTCATCCAGAAAATAAAGACAGTTTAGTTATACAAAATGAAAAACAGAATATTTATTGGAAAAAAACAATTCATACTCGAAGTTTCCTTCACTTCTCTACATAATCACCTACATTTAAACATCTGTCGCATCTTTCCACAAGCTTCAGAATTCCCATGTTATACTCTTCTGCCACCAGTTCATTAAGCCAGGTGTTCAGTGCATTCAAACAAGACTGCTCGGGATCGTAAAGGTGTTTTTTTGGTGGATTTCATGCCAAAAGACACTACGATCAATGCAAATCGTTATTGTGAGACTCTCAGAAAACTAAGGCGAGCCATCCGAAACAGGAGGCGAGGAATGCTTTCTGGAGGAATTGTGCTACTTCAAAACAATGCCCGCCCTCACACTGTTGCCGCAACTCAAGAATTGCTGGATCAATTCGGATGGGAAATTTTTTATCATCCACCCTATAGTCCGAACCTCGCTTCTAGCGATTTCCATCTTTTCCTTAAGCTGAAAGAGTTTCTAGGTGGTAAACATTTTGAAAGTGACGAAGAGTTTGAGAATGCAGTGACCACCTAGCTTAATGAACTGGCGGCATGGGAATTCTGAAGCTCATGGACAGATACGACAAATGTTTAAATGTAGGAGGCGATTATGTAGAGGAGTGAAGGAAGCTTCCGGTATGCAACTGAATTGTTTTTTCAAATAAATATTGTGTCTTTCATTTTGTATAACTAAACGGTCTTTATTTTCTGGACAACCCTTGTACTTTTACAGTCATTTGATACACAAAACTTAAATCTATAAAAAAAATTGACTTTTCAATTAAATTCATTGGGTTTTTTTTAAATTAACAATTGAAATTTATGAGATTATGGGCATACAATTTGTTCATCTACCCAAAAGGACCCAAGGATATTTGTACTTCTTAGTTAATCAAAGAGATCAAATTTTTTTTTTAAAGTATTATTTCTAGCATATATAGCCAATTTAATATGTAACAGAATAAAGGTTGCAGCCAGGAGGTCATCAGATGCTTTCCAGTGGAAATCTTGCACTCAAACAAAAATCGTCTTAAGTAACTAAATTACACTGTATATATATATATATATATATATATATATATATATATATATATATATATATACACATATGAAAATCGGATGATTTGGTTTAATGGTGCAAGAGATAAATTTCACCACACTGCACATATAGTGAATAAAAGACCAAGGTTAAAAGCAGTGTTTGGCAATGAATCATGGAGTCATGGAAATTGTTTTCTATTAACCTATTTTTTAAACACAAGCATACAAATACGTGCAAGCATATACAAGAGATATATATACAAGCATTTATGATACTGCTGAATCAGAGAACACAAAATAAAACAAGGGAATATAAAAAACAAACACTACTTAAAATAAAAGACCCAAAATTGAGCAACCAAAGGTTAAAATCATTAACATGTCACCATCTCTTCTATACTTAGTTGAAATAATGATATGCAAGAATGAATATAAAATTAGCAATAAGCATCTTTTCTTCTACACAGGGGTATCTAAATTGAAGGCATCCAAAAGCAATAGCTTATCCTGATAGAACCAAATATGATTAGGGATAAATTTCAATTGCAGTAAAGAGAGCATGCTCAAATAATTTTACAGTTAAATGAAGTTTACAGTGAGGAACATCAGAGGATATCCAAATGGGAATCGATCTCTTGCCAAGGGTTCAGCAGTATCTGTGCTAGTCAACTATTGTAAACATAGTTTCAAATGTTTTTCTGGCATATAATCCTTTTAAATGAAGCCCAAAGCAAATGTTCAGAGACCTGAGACCCAGGGTGTGGCATCCACGTGCTAACTGGCAGTCAGCGAGTAACTACTATGAAAAGCTGCCCATAGCAACTGTCAGCAAAGCACAAGCTTGGTAGAAGATTTAGGATCTTGGAATAATTCACCATCAACGGCACAAGACTTTAATACGCAATCAAATGTTATTCTACAACCCTTTCTAAGGCCACTTCCCACCAAATTCATCAATTTTTAAATGCAAGTTTTAAGTTCTCGGCAAATTTGGCGATGAAACAAAAACATAGATGTTCCTGTTTCTTACCTCAAATCATAAGGGTCTTGACTTGATAATTAAATTAATTAATGTCATTCAATAAGCAAAAATTTCTTTAATATCAATCCCAAAGTTATTTAATTATACCATTACTAGAAAAAAATTATCCTTTAAAGGGTTGAAAAAAAAATACTTTTGAGTGCCATTAGTCCACATGTCCTAAACCAAAATGATAACCCCTGCTCCAAATTTTCCCCCCATATAGTTCATTAATTGTAACAATTCCAAATGCTAACTGGGAAGAAATTCAATAAGTGGAAAAATTATTTAAAATAATGAAATAATCTCATCCCAATTGAAAAAGGAACACCAAAACTTGGTCAGCTGACACAGAGATTCCAAAATTTTAAATAACACTGCATGCAAAAACAGATTTTGTAAAATTTGCTTCATTTGTAGTATCCTTCACTGGCTGACAGATAACAATATAATATTAATAAGCATACTGGTTGCCTTTCAAGAAATTTATGTAAAGAAATGAATTTAAAAAATGGTTCAAGTAATTACCACTGTAAGAGATAAATATTTACTGCAATACAATGAAAAAGTTATATCTACACAAACCTAAAAATCACATTTCTAATCTGACATAATCTAAAAAGTGATTTCAAACACTTTAACACAAAAAAAATATTAAACTGCAAGAGTTTAACATAAAAATTTAAAATTACAATAACTCTACCTTAAGGAAAAGGTCATAAGATGGCTCTCCCTTCTGAGGAGGATTTACTACACAATCCATTGTGGCCTAAAATAGCAACAAAAAGAGCATGTTAAACAACAGTAATTTCGTATTTGCTTTTTAAACAGAATTATAACAAAATCAATCTTAATGAACTAACTTGTCCTAAAACACTGGAACACAGTCGTGCAGACACACATTTTAGAAGCATCTTTTTAACATCTGGGTCAAGATTTATTATTTCAGCATAGCCACCTCGCAGTCCACATCTAAAAATTACATGAAATGAAGTTTCTGCATGCTTTGTATAGTATATTATGCACAACATAGCAAGTATAAATGAACATTTTTAATAGGGAAGTAATAAAAAATCATCAATATAATTGCTATATTTTGCATTCATAGTATCAAAAAGTCAGAAAATTAACTATTTTTCTCTGATTGCAGATAAAAAAATTCTATTACATATACATTATGTTATTATACTGAAATTCCATGAAAATAACATTGGTCATGCAAATTTAAAATAAATTGCATTGTTTATTTCCATATAAAATTAGTAAACTATTTAAAGTTCTTGTAAATTAGTATAAGTTTAATAGCAAATAAAGGATATTCCTTAACATAAAAAAGAAAAAGATTCTAAGAAATAGTTTTACATGGAATCTAATTGTAATATGTTCAATAAATTTATTCTAATAAGGCATTCATAGTATTAAACAATTTTTTTAAGTTTCTATTCCCCCCCCCCCCACACACACACATAGATATAACACATTTTTAAACACGATTTCCTAAACATAAAGGGAAATGAAAATTTTCCTTTAACTCTTTGTGGCATGAAAGATAATAAGACGCATAACTCTATACGTGCAAGAGTAAGGATTGATTTAGTGCTTTAGGAAGCTGAAAAATATTGTTATTAATTTGTTTCAATTCCTAGAAATTAATCTTCATGTTTTTGCTATTACATAGTTTTTATAAAAAGTGCTATTCAAGCAAGAATGCGTAAAATATGCATCATTCAGAGTGGCTCAGGAAATAACCCACCATGCTTTAAAGATTAAGTAACCATGACCTATTAGTCACTATGTTTAATGTATTATATATATTTTCATTAACTTATAATATTATTTGCACTCTTTCATGATTAAAACACTGCAACTAAATTGGAAATTGACTTTTCGAATATCACTTTAATACTCTTTTATTAGTGCAGTTAAAAAGTACAAAAACAGTGAAAGTTGATATGTGAAAGAAAAAAAAATGCTTACAAATCCACATCTTAAATCACTTAGCATAGTATAATTACTCTGTTACTGAAAATTTCAAAAAGAAGAAAAACCAAACTATCACAACTCAAAGACAGAAATCGTACGTCTTACTCGCCCATGTAGCCTTTGGACGCAGACATAAAGGATGCAAGCTCCATGTTCTTGTAAGGTTCACCCATCTCTGTCATAACTTTCTTGAAAGAGTAAAACTGCATACCTGGAGCATACACATTGTCTTGATATACCTACACAATGAGATCCATAAGAACACACTTGAATGACTTGATTTATACATTAGATCTTAATTAATAGAAGATACATTAGAACTTAATTTATTCATCTACTAGCAATATGTGCATGGCGTTGCCCGTGGAATCAGGACTTCAATAAAATAATAAAAAAAAAAAACACCCACAATGACATGAAAAAGTTCTGAAAACAAAACAAAAGATACACATTATTGATTTCCCTGCTTATTTTTCTTCGTGATAATGACATTTCAACTGTAGAAAAACAATACAGAGTACATTAATCCAAAACAATATTAAAAAATTGCAATGTGAAAATGATTATTATACAGCAAGCAAAATATGCGAGACATAAACACGTTAAGACACTGCCGAAAATAATAATCAAAGCCATTCAGTTGAAGATTATGATGTATCCTGCGCTCTGCACCGTCAGCCAATGAAATTGCAATAATGCATGTTAGGAAGGCTCCGGAAAAACTTCCGTGGGAGAATGTTCACTAGAGGAAAGTATCTTTCAAATGACCAGAAAAAAATTAATTTAAAAAAAAATGGCAAAAGATATTTTAACCGTTCTTGTTTTAAAGTGGACAGAACCATTCCAGTTATAAGTTGAAAAAATTGAATTAATAGTGTTATTAGAACGTCGGATGCAGCAAATTTAAAAACAAAAAATAAAATTTTGATGGCAAAACTGACTACTTTTTAAAAATTTCTCAATATTCAGTAAATTACGTTTGAAGCTCAAAACAAACTTCATTAGAATGAAAATTGTTTTTTCTATCCGATGGTGCATTGATTGTTTTTCAACAATCATTAGAAGAGATACTACAGACAAAAATTACCCCAAACAACACAAAACGTTAAATAAAAAATTTTCTAGATTGAATTTTAAAATTCCAGCATCGAGATGCATTGAGTCATCTTTACGACTACCTGTGTGCTAAATTTCATGGCTGTGATTCATGTGTGATAGATTCATCCGGACAACGCAAGCACACAAACATTGCCTTTTATAATCATAGAATACAGTAGTATATTTTCATTAACTATACACAATTCTTTTTAAGAAAGCACCAGATCAACAACTGCTTATGAAACTAACTAAACTAGATACTCTATAAAAATCTTTTCTGTAATACAATTAGATACCATCTTTGTTTTAAATCTGCTCATTACAAAGTTTAATGATTTTATTAACATGTTATCTACATTTTCTAAGCACTCTCACTTATGATAATATGATGAAATATTAAATAATTTGCTTACTTTCTAAAATAGAAAATACTTCGATTAAAAATTGTTTACATATAATATTTTTTAATGGTATTCAGAGTACTGAAAGCTTTCAGTAACAGATCAAATCTAAAAGAAACACTGCAAATCGAAAATTTTGACAATACTGAAGTCACAATTCACAATGAAATAATAACCACATAATTTATACCAATTAGCATAAAATCAGTATACATGACTTAAAGTAAATATCATTTATAAAACTGGACTCGTGAAACAAATAACAGCAAAAGTTTTAGGACTTCATAATTATAGCTTACTTCATCAGCCAACAGGAATAACTTTTCTTCATATGCAAATTTAATAATCTCCTTAATATTTTCCAGAGTAAGAACAGAACCTGAAAAAAAAGTGAAAGATGAGTAAGTTACAAAAGAGCTAAATTTCAGAAGCAACAAATAAACTTCAATTTTTTAGTGCTTTTTTTTTTTTTTAAATTCTAACCTATCAATCCTACTTAGCAATTATTCATTCATCTTTTTAAATTTATTTTGTATGACATTAAAAAGGATTTTTATAAATGAATAAAAAAACAAGTATAACAATGCAAAAAAATAAAAAGTAAACAAAAACATTTACTTTACTAATAATAAAGTAAGTTCATGAATGAAATGATGTAGAAAGAAATAAATACAGTATCCAAAAATGGATGCAAACAAGCAGGAATGATGTTTATAAAATTATGATAATATTTAGGAATGGCAGAATCGCAGCAATTAAAGAAAATTATAGCTTCATTAACATTTAAGCCGTCTTTATCAAAAAATTCTTTAAGAGAAAACCAAAATTACATTTTTGAATCAAACATTATATATTTAACCCTTGAAGACCCAGTGTTGCCTTTAAGCAACAAACCCAATTTTGTTTTCAAAAAATATTGAAATTAAGATTTCAGCTCTAATGCCTGTTATTGCCAATAGGATGCATACTGAAATTTTTATTTAATCAATTGACAACATATAGATGTCAGCCTGACTGCTGATAAAAAATAAAAATAAATTGATGTTTTCCACCCGAGGTTGCATCTTTTTCGTTTTGTTTGTACACTCGAGAATACCATATTTTATTCCACAATGTTGGAGGAAATTTCTTATCTGTATTATTAGCTATTAAAATTCATCTGTGTTTAACATTATAGAATTTTATTCAGGGAATTTTTTTCTAAAATAAAGTCCAGTCAATGACAGTTGGTAAAAAGCCATTTTTAGCCATAAACCATAACTTAAAATAGGATTTTTAAAATTATTTTCCCCATGTTTCATTCAAGAAATGAAAGTCAAAAAACATTTTAAAATCAATTTTTTTTTTTAAATCGGGCTTTTAAGAGCTAAATTATAAATACATTCATATATTTATGCGAGATGTATTTCATTTGTGATACATTTATTGGTAATTTTATGAATGACAATTAATGTGTATTCATTACAAATTATTCCACAGATATTCCAAAAGTTAAAAACTACAATTCATTATTAAGCAATCATTAATTTTTGAAATCTTACCAGTGGGATTTCCAGGATTAATAACACACAAAGCTCTAGGTTCACAAGATTTTCTCGCTTCTTCAAGGGATCGTTTTAACTCAGCAATGCTTAAGGCCCAAGCGTTATCTTCATCCAGGTAGTAATTGATCTACAAAAAGCAAGAGTCATCAATACACAGAAATGACCAGCAGATTTAGATCTGTTATTAATTAAAAATTATCACATTTGGGACAGATGTTAAAAATATAAGTGAAAAAAGTCATTGAAATTGATATAGAACTCCACATTCGATGATTGAATCTGAATGCAAAACAATGCAAACTCAGTAGTGTAGTTGGGGGAGGGGGTCACTCCCAGTGGCACTTTGAAAGGGGTGGCAAAATCTGACATGATAGAAAATATAATCAAGAACAGCAGCAGCACTAGCACAATCACTGTATAGATAAAAAAATAATGCAATTAATTCGTAATTCCGCCTTTTGTTTGTAAATTGATGATTTGTGAAAAAAAGACTGATGATGGGTGCTTGATTTCACAATCAATATGCAGAGATCTAGGGCTTCAAACGATGAATTTCTAATAAAATGGTTTTTCCTAGATTTATTTAATTTTTTTAGATTTATGTACCTTATGAAACTTATAAAGGAAGGGCAGCATATTGCAATTTCGCTCTGGGTAGCAAAAGTTCCAGCTACGCCACTGTGCCCACTCGCATGTTGACTTGCAGATGCAGCAAACTTTTGAAGGTATTCAGATTGAATGATCTTGGTTATTGTTACGCTTTTGTAAAATTAAATGTGAGGGAAAAAGAAGTTTGTTTATAAAGAGCTCCTGTGGGTAGTAATTGATTTCTCAAATAGTAAAGTAGAAGTATAAAAAGGGCCAGTATAAACTTTTCTTAATACAATTACTACCATAAGAAAAAGAATGCCAACACAAGACAAAGCCAGGAAGACGAATTTAGCTCTTACGATAAGCATCACGAATGCCGTAGACCAATTTAATGTTCAATCCGCTGCACATTTGGCAGGAGGAAATGGAACACAGACCACTACATGAAAACAACGCACAATAAAATGTTAGATGTCATGCAGTTATATTTGTCAAGTGAATATGATGCTATATGAATTATCTCAATTCACAAAAATGTTTCATTGAACTAACTTTATATGTTTTCAAAAATAAGCATTTTTAAGACATACCATGCATAATTAAAAAATTTCAGTTACTTAACAAATACTATCCCACAGGATATAGCTGGGAAGTCATCTGATATTCAAAAAAAAAGTTTTCATAAGTACATATTTTGGGGAAAACAGCTTTAAACACCATAAAGATTAAATTTACATATCTAATGATAAAAGTATGCAAAAGTGTAAAGTAATAAGTTTGCAGGTTAAAAGATATCCAATTACATAAAAATAATCACCTGATGCATTCCATATTCTGCTATCGTGGCAGAATAAAGAGGATACTGAGGAATAGGAATCATTATCCCAGGTGGTTTTCCATTTCTTGTGCAGTTCAGCATACTTAGCACACTCTACAATAAAAAGCCACAATTACTATGTCAGTTACAAATCTTGAATCAAAATAAGTTACGGAAATAAGATACATGCCTTAACAGCTTCACTAGCGCCAGTGCTCTGAATAATATCCAAGGGATTAGCTGGATATCCATCTCGCCTTTCAATATATTGTGCTATATGCTGCTTTATGACTTCCACGCCAGTACTATCACTGTATGCACCTGAAAAATTTAACTTCAGGCTTAAAAAAGATTTCAAAATATTATGGCATGCTTTAGTGTTTATCTCAGCAATCAGAAACAGAGAATAGAAAATAAATGAAGAAAAAATAAGTCCACTTCTTCAAAATTAATTCATGTTTACAGATATGTTCAAGAATGCCTACCTATTTTTTTTGTGACTTTAATTAAAAATGAAATTCAAGAAACATTGTTTTTACTTTTTTGCATTATGCAGACCAATGGTTTATAAGAATTTTCCTTTAAGTACCACATATGAAAATTTTTAAAATTCAGACAACTAATTGTTTTAACAGATTAAACAAAGTTAAAGTAGACAATATACACAATTTTTTTAAATAAATTATAATAAGAAGCAAGAATTATTTGGACCTCCTATGAAACTGAAATCAGACAACAAACCTGGTAATAAATTCATGCATTATAATCTTATTACTATTATTATAGCATAATAAAAACTTACTTTAAAGCAGTTAACTAAATCAAAGTACATTAATTAAAACTAGAAAAAATTGCTTAATTATCAGCAACTCATGATGCATGCAATGATATGAATGCAAATCTTCATAGCAATGAATATTCAAATATTTATGTTACAGTCAGTGAAGTTGACAGCTAGGCAAAAAGCCACAGGTTGTCATCATGAAGCTAAATTAAACAGACTTAAATATGATCCTAATATATTTAAGAGAAAGCTATATGTCAGAATAAAATCCAGTTTTCAACACTGGTTTCCAATATCCAGTGTAAGAGCTATCCTATATTTAAAACTAGCCGTCTTCGGCGACCAGCTTGTTCACTGGGGATATGATTTCAATTAAATCCTGCATCATTTTATATTCATGGTTCTCTTAACGTAATTTTAAACTTCAGATAGTGAATTATATTTAACTCATGTTCTATTAGTGACCTTGGACCTCTTCTGTTCATAGCCTACATAAATGTTTCTAATGGAGTCAAATAACTGACCATGTCATGTAACCTCTAATTCCACGTTGTCGGTACTATCTTCACTTTCTAGTTTCTCATGCAAAATATGCATTTGATTTCAACATTAAAATGACACAGCACATTTTGTGGCCAGCAGCATAACTGGATGCTGAGAAAAGAATGAAAACATAGCAACCATAACCATTCAGCTAACTAGATATATTTCTTAATATAAGCAAAGCAACATCTAGGAGAGCTTGGTTTACAGTTTTCACAAAAATTTCGATGAAATAAAACATAAAAGCAAAATGTATTAGGATATTATCTCAGATTACAACAATGAAAGAGAAATGTGCAATTAAATATTTGTTTAAACAATAAAAACGGTTTGAACTGTTGTATATTATACCAAAAAATATTTTTTTTAATTTATTAAAATTCGAGAAAACATTGTATGGCAACTTAATTGATATCATTAGAAAGGTAATTTTTTCCACTTTCAGATGATGTAAAAAATAATTTTTGTGCTGCGAAATTTTCGGAAGTTATTAAGGAAAAACGCCAAAATTTTGCATAATTTTTAATTAAAATTCTAATCAAAATTTCAGAAAACGGGCTCCAAGGTACACATTCCCAACCTCCAAGGTTATCTTTGTGCCAAATTTCATAGCTCTAAGTTCAGCAGTCTGACCTGCAGAGTGCCAACACACACACATTCTCCTTTATTATTAGTAGAGATTGATGCTTAACACCAACTCTTTCCACAGTCCTGAACAAACATGTACTGCGTGATTCAACCACAATTTGACAGTTTGCAACTTTCTGCTATTAACTAGAGATGTCACTGAATATAGCAGATAAAAAAAAACCATACTTCTAATTTAGGATGCGCTTTGAATATGTAATGTGCAAGATCCAATATATCTCGCACATTCAAAGAATATGGAAAACCAATTACATTAAAATATATTTTGCTTTATATATTACATACATATAAAAAATGATGCTTGGATCTAAAACCAATTTTATATACATACCAACACTGTTTCCACCACAGCCATTTAAAATATCTTGAGCTCTTTTCTTCACATCATCTGGGAATCTATTATCAGCCATCAATGAAGGATAGGTGCATAAAGCCAATACCTAATAAAAAATACATTTGAATTACAATGAAATTTCCTAAACCAAAATATTACTATAGCATATATAAGTGATAAATTATTTTTTAAAGTTAAAACAATAGAAGAATTTATATTCTTGATCCAGTCATTGACTGTTGTTTAAATCATTTTTGTCCACATAAATTTTAAATAATTATTCTAGATTTTATAAATTCTATCTAGAATTTATAATAATATATTCTTAATATTAATAAATTATATATAATAATATATAAATTTTTTTTAATATTATCTATCTTTATTAGAATAGATTTTATCCATTCTAATAAATTCATTAATATTATTTCTAGATAATAAATATTATCTTCTTATATTTTTATAAGTCATAAATCCATAATGTACACACTCAATAAATATTATCATAAGCTATAAACTAGCCTGTCTCCTCTGCCAAGACGGAGACAACACACTGTAATTTTCAAGATGCTAAATAAAATAGTTTTTCAGATGCAATACAAAGATTTATCTACAGTTCTTCGTTATTTTACACTATCCGCCTTTTGCAACTAGCTTGTTCAGTCCAAAATATTGCTATCCTGCCTGTTAAAATTATTAGTTTGGAAAGTAAAACTATTTAAAATTTCTCCTTTATAACTTAATAAGACTAAAAAATATCAATTTAGTAAAAATTGAAATTTGTGTGAAAATGATTTACCTATTTAATTTTTAATTAAAAATTTTAACAAACAAAATCACCAAGGTGAGCATTTTTACCCAAATTTGGTAGCTGTAGGTCTAATGGTATGCCCTGTATATGCCAACAAACAGACATATTAGTAGAGATATATACATTAAAGTTGCACTTACCTGTCGAATAAATGTCAAAGGTTTTTGACCCATTGCATGGCAATCTCCAATATTGGCTCGAATCACTTCATTAAAAGGTTTTTTGGCACCCTTTCCAAAAAGAAAACTACATTAATAGTTGCAAACATAATCAATTCAATTTGATTATGTAAATGTCACTTTACTTTCACTTAAAAATGTAAATGAAATAAGTAACAGATAATTTAACAGGTTTACTCTGTCCTATAAGTAACAGAAGGTCCGACTTTTCTTCAAAACCAAGTTGTGTTTCTTATTAATTTACAGAAATAAAGAATATGTCTACACATTGCACCTCCTAAGTTTTTCCCTGTGGGAATTTACTCAAAACAGAGGATAGCTAAGAACATATCTTTCACTTGGAAATACAGTTAAGTACTTAAATCTCACATTTAAATGAACTCGTACAAAAAGAAAAAAGAACCATTTTAACACTTATGATAACAATAATTAGAGAGATATCAAATTGCTTTAATGCTCGTTAGTTCTACATACTGTTCATCAAGATGCCATGAACACGACCTTCATGAAACTTTTTTACCAATACAGTCTTGCAGTGGCGAATCCAGGGAAGTGGCTATCGGGCTGCAGCCCGATTTTATTTAAAATCAATACAACTGTTTGTTCTTAATTTTCATTTTAAAAAAATAATAAAATCGTGACAACATTGCTTTCGGGCTTGACAGGCTCGAAAATTTTCCTACTTTTCTAGTCATTCCACTTGTGCTTGCAGCGTTGACGTGGTCAAAAACATTTTTTGGCTAGTTATTTCATTGTATTTTTTATTAAATTATCAAAAGTATTGTAGTGTTCTTTATGATTCTTATTGTCAGACGAGGAAAGTCTGTAAAGTTAAAGTGTTTTGGTTTACATAAGCCATGAGGTTTGACATTTGTCACTACGATACAAAATTTTTATGACCTCAGCCCCACCCAGACCCAAATCCTGCATTCGCCACTGCAGTCTTGGACTCAACTCTCAATCCTAGAGCATCTGAAGAAAAATTGTTGAAACAAACTTCAAATTCTTTGGAGAATTGAAATTGGGTTTAAGCTGCGATTAAAAACCAAACTATTTTTTCCTGATAAATTGTTTAATGATTGCTTTAGGATGAAAGATTTAAAAAATAAATGCTTGCAGGAAACAAGATTCTTTTTAAATCACATGCAGCAAACATGAAAATACTTGATTCATAAATGGCATAGCTATAAGTATTCCATTGCTCTATTAGGAAGAATCATTTTTCATTTATTACATTAATATTACAATTATTTAAAATAAATTACGAAGCATTAAAAAGTATACATTTTACATAGAATTTTTTAAAAAATTAAAAAAGAACACTTCAAACAGGAAAAAATATAAAAGCCATAGAATATAAAACTTTAAATTATCTGGATTACAACAAACCTGTTATGTGCAAAAAGAACAGATTAACTAAGATGAAATGCAAAAGAAAGTTTACTTAAACACAGTAAACATTAAAATCTGCAAATAGGACAAATAACGACCTAATTATCTTAAATTTTGTGCTCCAAATTCTTGAAAGATCAGCAACTGTCAAAAACATGTGGTTAATAACTTTTCATACTGAGAGTGATTAAAAGATCCCAAAAGATAAGCAATGATTTTAAATGTCACCTACACTTAACGTGAAAGGTTATTTCCAAAGTGGGAAGAAATAAGTCTAAAGATCATAAAATAATAACAGACAACTGTCAGATTTAAGAATACATACTCTAACTCTCTGAAATTCGTTTGAAACTTGAATAGCACTTATGTAAAAATTAATCAGGAAACAAACCCAGTTTTCCCACCAAAATTAAGTGAAATTTTATGTTCTTAATTAATAACCAAAGCGAGTTCATACCTGTTTTAGTTCTTTTTCGATTTCTGCCGCCCTTATTACAAGCGGCCCACGGACTGCATATTCCATTTTTATAATCTTAGGATTCATATTATCTAAAGTCACAGTTCTCCTATCCATCTTGCTTCCTGTTCGAAAACCAGCTGCAAAAGATCCACACTTCAAAACACCGTGGACAGTTGTTTTGGAGGACAGTGCCAAATCCTCAGTGACATGCGCCAAATGCCCGCCGAGCCTGCGCCGAGAAGGCGTGGACAGCACGCTGCGCTTAACAATCCCGAACATAATCCTAATATTTACAACCCGATATATTTAATGAGAAATACCTAATAATTTACACAATTAGTCCAGAAATTGAAAATACGAACTAGTTAGCAGACGTAGTAAATCATGGCATGTCAAAAGAGCAGAATGGGAAGCAGTAAATTACGTTTGGAGAGGCGGCGAAAAGTTTCAGTATCACAGCTTCATTCCTTTGTGTGAATTACTGTTTCCTTCCTTAAGGTAATAAAATATTCGGAGATACTTTGATCAGCACTTTATCTTCCTGAAGATATTAACGAGATGTATTGTTTCCTTTCCTCGCCTACTGACGTAATTCATTCCATCTAAAATGCACACAATTCTTCCGTAAAGATGCGACTGAACTACTTTCTCAGCTGGCACGCAAACAGACATAAATAGACATCAGACGCCGTCGTGTCTGCCAGAAACTGATTGCAGCGCCTTAATATTCTAATCATGTTTACAAAATTTTAGCGGGAGCAGATTAATTCGAAAAAACGTGCTTAAAGATAAAAGTGAGAAAAAAAATTAGTTCGCTTTTTTTCTCCTCTCTTTTTTGGACAAACGTAACAGTAGCTATAAGAATAGCTAAAGGCCAAAGTTCTAGGGCTTTTTCAGCTGATTAAATAAATTATCGGATAATAACCTTTTTAAATTACACTCAATAGATAAGATGTTCACGAAATTTTGTCGTAAAAATTACGCCATTGACAAGTGTGAAAAAGGAAATATTGATAAAAATATAGATATGAAAAGAATTTTTTTTTTTTCGCTGATTGTGACTTTAATAAATTTTTGGCTGGTAGAGAAAAGAAATAAAGATAAGTATGGAGTATCTAAATGAAAACTGAATTTTTATAATAGATATAAAATTACCACTTCATTGAATAGTTTTATTTAAGTTTTGCTTTAAATTGGCTTTCAGTTCCAAATATTTCCCAACTCCAAAATTAAAAGAAGACAGGCAGCTGTGATACTGAACACCTCTCCCCCAAAATCTTAAATACTAAACTAATATGAAAAATATCCATGACAAATCTTTTGTTACTGTTCAAATAAGGAAAAATTTTCATGAATCAATTTTAATGCTATAACGTTTTTTTCAATATTGTGCCTTTCAAATGCTGGAGGATGTAATTAATTCTTTGGAGAACACAAGGAGTTTCAAGAATACTGCTAATAAATGTTATCTATCAGTTTAATTTAAAATAAATTCTGACAAAATAAGCATTTCTCGTGCATTATTAACTATTGCATTGTGATGATTAGTGTTTCCAAATTACTAATTATAAAAATTAACTAACTTGAATGAAATACAAGTGTTTTATCAGATAATAACCTTAGAAAATAGCACCTTAACTTTAGAATAAAGACATTTTTGTCACATGTTTTTGAAAATATTCATTTTCTTATTGCTGTTTTTCCTTAATTGGGAATGCTTTGTGTAATGCATAATCATTTGTTAAACTTTGCTTAGAAGTTAGTGTAAGGAACACTTTTCTCTAAGCAAACCCTCGTTTTCACGGAATTAAAGAATTATTCACGAAATAACAGTATTAAAGAGAAAAAGTAAAGAGTGTGATTTATGATAGGAATATTAATTATTTTAAAAAATTGTCAAACTTGAAAAAAAAGAAATATTTTCAAAACGAACTGTCGTTTTATTTCGGGAAAATTTTATACAAAAATGTTACTGGCAAATATAAATTTGTAGTAGCTTTGTAAAATGGTCTTCATATTAGTTGTGTTACATCAGAAATGAGAGAATAATTTTTTTTTCTTAAAATATATATAATTTAGACTATTATAACAGATTATTGAGGAAAACTCTTAGTTTTAAAGCTGAAATGGCATTTTAACACTCCAAACCATGCTTTCAATATGGAAATTTTATACAAAAATGAATTATTTTCACTGTTATAAAATTCTACAAATTTCTAAAACTAAAAAATAAAAAAAAGTCAAATCATAAAGAAACTTTCATAGTGTTCTACTTATTAGACTATTCTTAAAAATAGAGTAATTTTTATTTATACTGTATGTCGATTGTCATTTTGCAGAAGAATTTAGGAAGGAAAAAAGAGGCAGAAGTGAATTTCCAGGTTCAGGGTTCAGTCAGAAATCAAGTTCAGGCATAAATCAAATTATAAAAGAAATCGTTTTTTTTTTTTTTTTTTTTTTTTTTTTTTGTGTGTGTGTGAATAATTAGCGTCATGTTTTTGGACAGAAGTTTATAGGGTTTCATTTTTTCCTTCTTTTTTTTAGAAAAATTCAGCATTTTTTCACTTTTGTATTTAGTAAATGGGAAAGTTTTCGAAGATTCTAAATTTTTCTGAGTCATTGTATTCGATCTCAGAAAAGAATAAGTTTTTATATTTGCAAAAGTTTACATCACTTGACTTACAGTGAGATTAATAAAACTGGATAGGGTAGAATGACTTTGAAATTTGAATATTCTATAATTTTTAACAAAATTATAGTTTTTAAAAATGTTTTTATTAGTTTTCACTTCATTCAATTTTTTAATGTTACTTGAAATTGTGAAGGAGGTGCAAATTGCACATCTTAATATAAATAAAAGTCATTGTGGGTATGTATGTTTGTATATATGTTTGTTTGTATGTTTGTATCTATGTTCCAAATCTCCTCCTAAACCACTGCACTGATTTTAACCAAACTTTGCACACTTATTAATTAAGACAAGGGGAAGATTACTGTCAACTTTTTAAAGCGCAAAAGTTAATTAAACAGTCAATTAATTAAAATATAACCGAAACCGTTTTTCCGCTGTAAGTTAGGAGCAAATTATCCCCCGAAAATTATTTTGATATCATCTTAAAGTTCAAAATTTTACCTTTTTAATGATATCAATTTTATATCTGTGACATTTTTCCTTCAATTTTTATTAATTTTTTAAAATTTAATAAAAAAGTTGACACGCAGACAATTTTAAAATAAATCAAATTTAATGATACTAGAGTTGATACTGATGAGTTGCTAGGCAACAGTGTAATTATTTTGCCATTATTTTTTCTGTTTATTTTTTTTTTCAAATATCGTTTGGTAATGTTTTTATTGGTTCTTAAAGAATTCTAAAGCTTATTTAATTAGATTAAAAAATCACTGCAGTTCATATCACCTGTCATTTTTACCTGCGTTTCCTAACAAATAATAAATCCTTAATAATATATTAAATGAGAAAGTGTGTCTGTCTGTCTGTTTGTTACGCTTTCACGGCCAAACTACAGTGGAATAACTTCTTTTTAATTTCAAACATCACGTGATCGTAAAGAAAGCCGCGATTATGTGATCTTTCTGAGAAAATAAACAAATTATTTATTTATGGAATATTAACTGAAATTAATCAACTCGACGTTTACTTTTCATTTTTCGAATTTGCAGTCTATTTAATTTTATTTATATTTGTATCTTTTCCAGATCAGATTTTATTCAAGAAGCTGTCGATACATTGACGCCGGGACAGAAATCTATTGATAGATATGATATAGCTGCAAGAGTTTTTGGATTAATATTTAGAAACTAATGTTAATTATAACTAAAGGAAATTATGCGACGATGTAATATTTTGTTTTATGCATTCTTTTGAATTGTAGAAGTGGATGACATATAGCATGATGGATGGTATATTCCACAGATTATAAGGGTCTGATTATACCATTGAGTACTGTGATGTAATTACAGTAACGGAGAATATATGAGGAATAGAGAATGGTTTTTGAATTGATAAAAAAAACTTGTCACTCAATCGACTCATTATGTCGTTTGTTTTCAGGGCCGGGTTAAGCCGTCTAGGGGCCCTTAGGCAGTGTAGGTCTCGGGGCCCCCATTTCCTCTCCCCAATTTCCAAAACCAGATATTTTAGTGTTGATTTTAATTTAATCTCTATATAAGAAGTTTTAAGTAGCAAATTTCGACGAGCTAACATGATAAACCGTTTAATTGCGGATCACTTCCAAAAGAGTCGATTTCAGTATATCACTTATAAAAAATGCAAAATTAAAATTTAAAAGTAATTGTATACAAAATAGTAAAACTTGGAGATTCATCAAAATCTGGAGTTCAAATTTTTTGACGGTTACATTAGTTTCTCTTTGTAAACTTCGTTACGAGACCTAAGCAACCAGCGGGAGCAGTCTCCCCTAAACTTTCTCGTATACTTCTCCAAAAAGGTGTTGCTTCCCTCCCCCCGCGTGGATAAAAGAAATTCTACTGTAACCCAGAATCCAACGACTATCAGAAGGTTTTTCATTGTAGATTATAGTGATTGTAAAATATTTGGGTGAAGAATCATATTCAAAGAGATGCGTGCCGCTACAAACACACACTGCTTCCACTCTTGCCGGCTTAAGGACAAAGTGACGTAATCCTTCCGCGTGCACAGAGATTGCTACCACTACGCATGCGCATGGAGAATCGGATTAAAAACACTGAATAAGCAATTTGAACGCCTTTTTTTAACCGATTGGAACGAAATTTGGGCACAGATCTATAATTACTGTTAGCAACCGTCATACCAATTTTTATTTATCTAAGCCAAAGAGTTTAGGAGATATAATTTTTATAAGTTTGCAATTATACAGACGGACAGACAGTCAACTCTTTGACGGATTTGGCCCAAAATTTTATAATGACCTACATTCATGATGATAAAACTGTGTACCAAATTTATCCACCTACTATTCAAGTTTTTGAGTTATAATGTTCACATGAACGTGGACAGACAGGACGGACTTCCTGTAGACGGATTTTGTCCAAAATTTGACAGAAACTTACAAATTGTGTGTAAAGATAACATACCAAATTTCATCCCCGTATCTCTAATAGTTTTTGAGTTATCTTGCTCAGAGACAGACAGACATAATTCCAAAATTGTGTTTTTCGGACTCAGGGAGGTCTAAAACGTGGAGATTCGTCAAAATCTCGAGTTCGAATTTTTTGACGATTACAGTACTTTCTCTTTGTATATTTCGTATACGAGAAAGTAAAAAGGGCAAGAGATGGTAAGGTTCATAGAAGACGAAAAAATGCATCGCTCAATATATTTAATGTAACGAATGTGAATTTCAAAAACATCATTTTTCAGGTCTTATCAAAATAATACTGAAAAGGTTGTAAATATTTGGTTTTTCCTTTTTCTGTATATGCGCCCCTGACGGCTGCGCCCTAGACCATGGCCTAGGTAAAAATTGCGTCACGCAATTTTTATGCGCGCGGAATGCGGGCCAATGGCACTTTTTTTCTTTTAAATATCAAGTTTTTGGGAATTCATAAATTTTATATGTTTCATTGTAGATCACCATTCATAATTTTTTTTTCTCAAAATACTCAGGCCTTGGGTAAATACCCGGGTATATACCCAAAAAATATTTACCTACCCACCGGGTGTTTGCCCATCCCACATTACAGATATGCGAGAAAGTTTCGGGGAGGCCACTCCCAATGGTTATAATTATGGAAAACAGAATATTTTACATTATATTTAAAATTCAATCAACAATATGAAACCTTTATATGAATTCTTTAAAAGCGCA
>BGPR01008613.1:18129-62485 GCA_013235015.1 Araneus ventricosus | reverse complement strand
ATAGTTACGTATTGCTATAGCAGTTCGCATGACTCCTCGAACAAGCAGACAGACTTCCCAAGTTGACGGGATTTTTATCAAAAGTTGATAGAAACCACCAATAGTGTTAAAGACCACATGCCAAATTTCAACTTCGTAGCTCTAATAGTTTTCGAGTTATCGTGTTCACAGACGACAATCAAAAATTGTGTTTTCGGACCTAGGGAGGTCTAAAAGGTTGGAGATTCGTCAAAATCTGAGTTCGATTTTTTTTTGACGATTGCTATTCTTTTCTCTGTATACGAGAAAGTAAAAAAGAGAACGGCGTTCCAGCTCCACATACATCCCTGCTAGAGAAGAAAATATGCACGCTGACACGACTGTAAGTCGCGGCAACGTAACGGCAACATTTATAAATTAACCAGGCTGCTAATTTGAGGATAAATTACTGGTTTTAGCTTTAATTGAGGACTTTATCCCTCTAGTAGTAAATCCCTCCATAAACAAGGATGACTTCCTCATTGGTCAACACTCAACTAATGCAATAGCTTGCATCTGCAAAAAACGGAGTTTTTTAGTCTTATCTTAACGCGGAAACATCCGTTTTATGCGGAAAGCAACTAATACAAGGATATATTTTTCTTCAGTGTCATCAGATTTGTTCAAAGTTCAAGATATTTTTTTTTCATGCTGAATAAATTATACCAGTAGAATAATTTTTTTTTCGCGTGATATTTGTTGACGAGTGAAAATATTTTTATCAAAGTGAATTTGATCCAAATTAAAGTGCAGTTAATTCCCACTCTATAAACTAAATAAAACACTCACATAAGAAACATTTCAAACTATAGCTTACTTCTAGCAAGAGAGGAAGAAACTTTTAAAAGGAATCACACACAGTGGAAAATCCAGCTTTATATTTTACAGTTTTCATATTTTCTGTGGTAGCTTGTAAATTAAACGGAACAAAGACACTGCTAGTGACATCCCAATGGGAAGACACTCAGAATCGGTTGCAGAGAAAATCCCTGAATTTTTCTAAAGAAATTGAAGTCTTAGAATATCCTAAATAGGTCTATTCAATCCAGTATCTTAAATGATTACTTATTGAAACAAAGTTCTCAATATTTTGGGATTCCGATAGGTGGAAATTCAAAAATTCGACATAGAGAAAAAAGTAATCTTTAATCCATTTGATGATGAAATTTCTTCTACCTAATTAGATAACACATTCTGCTCTTGAAATTCTGTGTGTATAATTCGTACCTTTCAATGATATTTTTATCTTTAAATTAATTTCTGCTAAAGATTTCATTGCAGCTTTGAACATTGGACATTCTATAACAGATGTATGATTTAAACTCGTCGCTACTTGCTAAGGAGTTTAAACAAGGTTTGATTTAGTCAAATTAAAGTCTCGTTTTAAAGATTCCAGCGTAATTTTGAACCTGCCATTCTTCAAACTTCAGCAATACATCTGGTGGACGAGTGACAAATCCAGGATTGGGTCGGGGGGGGCTGAGGTCATAAAATTTTGTATCGTCGTGATGAATTCAAACCTATGGACAGTGAGTAAAGCCAAACACTTTTAACCTTGCAGACTTAATCACCTACAATAACAGAATAATAAAAACATTACAATATCTCTCTGATAATTTAATAAAAAACTAACTAGCAAATGAACTAACTAGCCAAAAGCTTGACCGGTACAATGCTAAATATAAACAGAATGACTACAAAGTTGAAAATTTTCGAGCCTGCTGCCAGAAAACAATGTTGTCACGCTATTATTATTATTATTTTTTTTAAAAAGGGAAATTAAGAACAAATCAGTTTGTGATTTTACAATAAAATCAAGATTTTCTGCTTGTTTGGGAGGGGGCTGCAGTCCGATACCCCCTGGATTCTGCCAGCAGGAGTGAACGTATCCGATTGACATTTGAACAAAACACCAGGCCTCACATACAAGTAGGTCCGAATTCGGTCGATCTAGAACTCTCGTCCTCAACGTCAAGAACCGCAAGGCTCTGACTGATTCCGAGGGTCACGAAAAACTTCCAAGAAAAGAGAGAAGAAAACCAACTTGAAAGATATTTCCATAAACTGTTGATTCATGACACATAACCCAAATCTTACCATTTTCAAGTAGTCGGTCAAACAAATCACAATCAAAACTTTGAACCTGAGCATAGCTAGACATAAACAAGTAAAAAAAAAAAATAAATAAATAAATAAAGAAAGAAATAGACAAATACAACACTATTAATGTATAGACAGTCTCACATCTGTGGTCGATGTGATCATAAAAAAATAAACTTCCGTCAAATAAAAACGGGAAACGTTTTAAATATAGCTCCACTTGTCCTTTCTGAACGACTGAATTAGAATCGTCCGAAAAAAAATATCACAAACTGTATTTAATGACTATTTAATAGGGTTACCATACGTCTGCGATTTCAAGCTCGCGTCCGGGTGAAGTTTGAATCTCTAAAATGTCCGATTTCAGTAGAGTGAATCGACGCGAGAGAAATTTGGTTCTAATAGAGAAAAAGCGCATATTCCGAAAAGTCCTCATTCCGCCAAAGAAAGAATATTCATTGTTTATACCTACTTACATCCATTGCTTGACAGAATAGACGAGTTTCTCTGTAGGCCCCAGCTCAAACTGGAAAGTTAAAAAAAAGTTTGGTGGTAGTTTTCTTTTAATTTTGTTTTGCTTAATATAATTTTGACTCTCACAGACCCTTCAATCGATGGTAGTTCAGAGATTTCAACTAAAAAAAATATTAATCTAGGCAGTTTTATTCAATTCGGCAGACGACACAAGACATACATTGCAGAAGCCTTTTTTTAAAAAATTTCTTATTTCGACATAACCCACTTCTAAACACAACACTACAAAACAGAGACAAAAATCAAACCAATCTTACCAAAGTAAAAGTGACAACCAATTTTAAAATACACACCAACGTATTCTTTCAAAACAGGTAAACCGGAAGCCTCCGTATGAAACAGAAACCACAAACAAGTGTACTTTAACGTCGCAGACGACACAACAAACCACCACGAGACATCCCGTGATCGCGCTTCCGGTGCGAGGCGACTCAAAAGTTGAAAGTGAGAAAGCAGACGATTTCGAGGGAGGGAAACCTCGAGGTTAATGAGCGTACGCTGTGGATTGTCGCATACCCTCACCCTTCCCCACACAGCCCTGGAAGTGGGAAAGAGTAACTACATGTGTGGAATTCACAGGTCCCGCGCGTTCGGAGAAATATTTAGTTTCAAAATACACGCCTGATTTTCAGTTCGCAATGCGTTTTCGACGGAGCGTGGAAAAATTGAGCGAGTTCGGTAGGAAAATATGTAATCATAAGCGAGTAAAAGTGAATAAAATGATACTTGGATTAAGAACGGGAAATCGATCAGTTTCTTCGTACGTGATTTTAAACTCAGTTGTATTGTTCAAGGCCATTGATTAAGCGAACTTGTGGAAACAATAACAGGAAATATAAGTGAATGATACTGCAATACTGGAAAAGCTGATTTGTTACAAATCCCCCCCCCCCCCCTTTTTCAATATCTATACAGCGCCAGATTTCCCATAGGGCCGACCTAGGCCGTGGCCTAAGGCGCAGCCATCAGGGAGCGCATATACAGAAGAAATAACAACCAACATTTACAAACTTCTCAGTATTATTTTAAAACGACCATATAAAATGATGTTTTTGAAATTTACATTCGTTACATTAAATATTTTGAACGATACATTTTTACGTCTTCTGTGGATCGTATCGTCTCTTGCCATTGCACTTCTTTGCGTCGAAATCGATTTAATAAGATGTGAACACTTCAACGACCCTTCAAGTCTATTCACGGACAAAAGCGCGAACGAAGAAGTTCCAGTAGGTATTTCAGACGATTTCAAGAAATTCGATGGAGCATTTGTTCAGGTGTTAGTGTTGTATTATTTGATATAATATAATAGCCCAGATCTCTCGGTAATGCTCTGACGTCACCAACAATGAAACTCGAGCCACAGCACTGCGAGACGTTAGACAGCATTATTTCATTGTTAGAGAACCTAAATTTCAGTAATTTTAAATTTAAAAGAGTAATTGTCGTTCGAATTTCAAATTTAGTAGCTCTAAAACAGTGAAATAAATTTTTCTATCGATTGATATAAAATGTATCTCGTTACGATCAATAGTTCCCGAGAAATTTTAAATTATATTAATCCTATATTTCAAATTAATTTCCGTTTTTCAATAGAAAGTAGTAAATTACGTCAGTGGTACATCATGCGCGATATAGTTTGGACGCCACGATGCCTCTCATTATTTATTGCAATCGTGATGATATAATTTGATAATATTTTTTGGCAACGTTTGACAAGCAAAGAAGTGCTTTGTTTTGAAACTAGATTTTCTATCTATCTAGATTATATTTACTAGATTTTCTAGATTTTTTTAGACCAAGAGGTTTTTGGAATAAAGAAATATGTAAATAATATGTAAATAAAAAATATATGTCATAAAACATGTTTATTTTATTTGTTTAATCAATGTTAAACATTTCTCTCGCATATATATCTATTTAAACAAGTTAAATTTGACGGGAAATCTCTCGAATGAAGAGGCAATTTGCACCCATGACGGGTTATTTTTCTAGTTATTTGATAAGTAGCGTAAATTTGAATAAAAATTTTTATGTGGTTCAAGGATTATAAATATTGCATTAAGTGATTATGTGTTTCAAAGATAAACTATTATATATTAAACTGAAAATTATACGTTAAATTTTTGAGAGTGTGCGCAGAATATGCTTTGTCCTATAGCGCAGAATATGCTTTGGCCTAGGACGTAGAAATGTGTAAATCCGCCCCTGTATATAGTCTCCACCTGCAGATTTTGCATGATCATTAATAAGACATTTACCAATTTCACCGAGAGGATGACTTCAAATGTTAAATTTAATCATTTAATTTCGTAATTTCTTACTGTGACTACTGTACGTTTCTCACAAGACAGACTGCTCATGCACTATTTCTTTAAGCGGAAACTAAAAAAATATCACTAGATTTCCTCTACTACTCAAGTCAACGGTGAGTGTGAGTAGCACAGGTCAGATAAAATCTCGTCGTCAAATTTCTTTTTAGTATGCAAATAACAAAGCAAATGATAAAAATAATGCAGACCTTAGCAGCAATGTTAAATAAAGAATTAATTAACTTCGCATTGACATCAGTATGAAATTCGGAAAAAACGACCGAAAAATCTAAGACTTCCAAGACTGGTTTCAAGTGTTTATGTCTAAAATCTGGGGTACATGAATTAATTATAAATAGTGAAATTATGATGATAATGGTGAGAAAGAAACCACGATGAATTCGTCATAAATATAAAATTTTAAAATCATAAAATTACGATGATTTAGTTAAAAGCGATAATTTAGGATGGCCGGAGAAAATACGACGAATTCTTAATGGCAAAATTCGCAAAAGTATCAGCAAAATTATGACGAATTTCATTGTTATCTGACACGTTAAAAACATGACTCAGACTATTAGCGTTCTTCTACAACTCAATTAAAACTGAAAATCTCAAAATATATTTTAAGATATTACGACGTCTCGATTTTGCCCTTTCTTGGCAGCCTGCAATTGAATGAGGTAGAAACGATTTCTATTTATCAAAAACAGAATCGAGTATCATACAAAAGGATATTTTCAAAAGCCGAATTGTGTTGATCGAAAGCATGCGTCTCTTGCGGTGTTCCTTCTTCGAACTAATTGCACAACATGAAGTTGCGATTAGGTAACACACCCCGCCCTGTGCAGATCCGTTTCTCGACAATGCTTCGTGGATCTGTGATGGAAGAGGACATCCATCAATGTCGGCACACCCACAAAAGGGACATTGTTGCTCCTTATCAAAATAGCTAGCTCACGAACTTCACAAAGAGCAGCCACAAATACAGGAAGCGGCAGTAAACACAGCATCTTCATAAAAACGATCGTAGTTTTCTGGTTGCGTGTAAAAGCACTTACACAGCGCGGTGACCATGACTGCAGGAAAGAAAACTACACTTTCAGTGACGCATCAGTAAGACGAATTTAAGTAACTGGAACCCTGGAAGTCAACTTATCTGTACTTATGAAAGGCAATGTCTGTGTGTGTGTGTGTGTGTGTGTGTGTGTGCGCGCGCGCGATGTCCAGACGAATCTATCGCACTTACAGTCATGAAATTTGGCACACAGGTAGTCGCAATGGTGACTCAATGCACATCGAAGCCGGAATTTTAAAATTTAATCTAGAAAATGTATTTTTTTAGTGTTTTGTGTTGTTTTGGGTCATTTTTGGCACGTTTACGGATGTAGTATCTTTTCTAATGCTCGATGAAAATCAATGCACTGCCGAATAGAACAAACAATTTTCGTTCTAATGAAGTTTGTTTTGAGCTTCAAACGTAATTTACTGAATTTTGAGAATTTTTTTAAAAAAATAGTCAGTTTTGCCATTGACATTTTATTTTTGTTTTTAAATTTGCTGTAACCGACGTTCTAATAACATTATTATTTTAAATTTTTTCCAGCTTATAACTGGAACGGTTCTGTCGGATTTAAAACAAGAACAGTTAAAATAGCTTTTACCGTTCTTTTTTTTTAATTAATTTTTTCCTGGTCAGTTGAAAGATATTTTTCTCTAGCGAGCATAATCCCGCCGAAGTTTCTCCGGAGCCTTCCCAACATGCATTGTTGCAATTTCATTGGCTGACGGTGCAGAGTGCAGGATACGTCATAACCTTCAACTGAATGACTTCGATTATTTTCGGCAGTGTCTTAAAGTGTTTATGTCTCGCATATTTTACTTGCTGTATAATAATTATTTTCACGTTGCAATTTTTTAATATTGTTTCGGATTAACGTACTCTGTATTGTTTTTCTACAGTTGAAATGTCCTTCTCGCGAAGAAAAATAAGCGGGAAAATCAACAATGTGTATCTTTTGTTTTGTTTTCAGAACTTTTTCATGTCATTGTGGGTGTTTTTTTATTTTGTTGTAGTCCTGATTCCACGGGCAACGCCGTGCGCGTACTGCTAGTCAATGATAAACCAGAAAAGGCCGTAGTCACTGTATCCTTAATATCAGCGAGTAGGAATTTTGCATCTGAGTTACAATGGTGAACAACATGGACTAATGTGTGGGTACACGGGGATTATCCTGGTTTGTCATTTTCCATTACGTTATAACTAAAGTGACCATTTATTTCCCCCAAAAAACAGGGCAATTTTAATTTTATTAAAAACGGGACATTTTCTGATGTTATGTGAATTCAAGAAAACATATATTTCTTCATTTTTATTTGTTAATGAAAAGAACTGGAATAAACACGTGAAAACAAATAATTCATGTGATTTTTGTGTCGTGAAAAATGTGTATTTTTCTGAATAACACATTTTTGCTTCAGTGTATTTGGTGTTGATTTAAAAAAAAGACTGAAATTCTTGGCAGGATTTCTTAAAATTTACTTTGGTAATTAACGCTGCTTTATAAACTACGACTTGCAACTGTGTTTTATAGCTCGTCCACAACTTATTCATAAAAAAAGACTCTTTTTCTGGTATATTAGTGCCTGGCAGACATAGAATGTATCCAATAACTATACGAAAGTCCGTATGATTTAAATTATTGGCGTGAAAGTTTTAGAACAGCTCCACGCAACGACTTTCGATTTAAATATCCCCAGTGTTTCATTCTGTCACTTCATCCGGTGTAATGAAGTTAGAACTAAGTGCGAGATAGGAGGCTTCTGACCAACTTACATATGTGTGAGAAGTATAGCGCATGCTCCTTCATCGCCGGGCTACTAGACATTACAGAGGAATTTTTTTTTTATTTCTGGAGCCTTCTTGTTTGAAATTGTTATCGTGGGTTGCTCTCTTTCTGAAAACGGGACATTTAGGCGTCTCGAAGAAACGAGACAGGCTACCGAAAATGGGACGTATGGTCACGTTAGTTATAACGCTCCGTTATGTTATTTCTCAGTACAAACGAATGTTTCAACATCATATACAAAAGAATTTATCATGATTCAGTAAAAAAAGTAAATAAAACACTTTTGCAAGTTAAAATGCGGAATTAGTACCAAAATATAGTTTATTAAAACAAAACATTTAAACGCCTTAAAAAATGATTTGGCACAGAACTGGTTACTTTTCTTCTTGCCGATGTCTTATTGAAAAGATTTAATAAGTAACTTCTTTAATCCTTAAAGACCTCCGTGTTGCCTTTAACTAACATACCCAATGTCTTCTAAAATCTTGAGAATAAGATTGAAGCTCTAATACCTGTTGTTGCCAATAGGATACATCCTGAAAATTTTATTACATCAATTTACAACGTATAGATGACATCCTGAATGCTGATAAAAAAAATAAATTGATGTTTTCAACTTGCGGCTGCATCTTTTTAGCTTTGTTTGTACGCTTGAGAATACCATATTTTATTCTACATTCTTGAAAGAAATTCCTTATCGATATTGTTATTTATTAGAATTCATCTGCGTTTGACATTTTTGAATTTTATCAAGGGAATTTTTTTCTGCAATAAAGTCCAGTGTTGTCAGTTGATAACAAACTGTTTTTTAGTCATAAACCATACTTAAACAAAATAGGATTTTTAGAGTATTTTCCCCATGTTTTATGCAAAAAATGAAAGTCAAAAAACATTTTAAAATCAATTTTTAAAAAATCGGGCTTTTAAGGTTTAAGTCCTCCTCTATGCGTCGCTAAATTCAGGAACTAAATGAATTTCTAAAATAACTATTATATGCATGGCAATGCAGGGCTACAGAAAAATGGGAAACTGAAAATAACCTTTAGAGAAGAATAGAATTCAAGTACATACATATCAAAGTATTCCTCTCCCTCACATTCAAAAATAATAATTCAGAATAAATTAAAATTTGCGATGACAAGTTGTTTTAAAAATGTAATAATAAAAAGTAAGAATGAAGACATTTTTCATAACTTTTTTTAAATCTGAAAATGTTAAGAAGACTTTTATATGAAACAATCATACATCATAAATGAACAGGGACTTTTACTTATTCAAAAGTTTTAAATAACATCCACTTATCACTTTTACATCATATCTTAATGCTTTTCCTTAATCCTGATTTTGTTCCCATATTTTAAATAAGCAATTTCTCGATGAAGAACATCAAAAAAATAATCAAATTTAGATGGATGGGACAAAATTCATATTAAACCTTTTAATTATTCATTCGCGAAAATTAGATTGAAGTGATCTTCGTGATAAAGATTTATTGCTCATAAAATGGTAAGTTGCCAGATTTAATATTAAATAAATTAGGAACAACATCGGTGAAAAATTACTTTTATCAAAACGCAAGATGAAAGCGAAGGCTTTAATATTATGCATTATTAAGTTACATTAAAACGCTGATTTAATCAAATACAAACCAGCTTGAAAAACAAAAGCTAAAAAGATTTATATACATTTAGATATTCAATTCGTTGTCATTTTTCTCGTTTACGGATACATTTATTTTACTTTTTCAGAGATTTAATGACATTTGCATTCAAAATTTCTTAATTCACGTCAAAATTAATGATATAAGTTTGCTTTTCCCGAAATGTTTATATTTTTAAGAGTGTAAAGTGCTATTTAACCCTTAAAAGCTCGATTTTTAAAAAATTGATTTTAAAATGTTTTTTGACTTCCATTTCTTGAATAAAACAAGGGAAGAATACTCTAAAAATCCTATTTTGCTTTAAGTATGTAGCAGTTTGTTACCAACCGACAACACTGGGCTTTATTTCAGAAAAATAATTAATTCCTTGATAAAATACTATAATGTCAAAGACAGATGAATTTTAATTACTAATAAATACGAATAAGGAATTTCTTTCAACATTGTAGAATAAAATATTGTATTCTCAAACGTACAATTAAAGCTAAAAAAGATGCGACATCAAGTTGAAAACATCTATATTTTTATCAGCATTCAGGATGCCATCTATTCATTGTAAGTTGATGTAATAAAATTTTTGTACTATACTTATACCAGGCAACAACAGGTATTAGAGCTCCAGACTTATTCTCAAGATTTTAGAAGACAAAATTGGGTATGTTGCTTAAAGGAACATTAGGCATTTAACGGTTAAAACCTGAAAAATCCATAGCCTTAGAACAGAGCTAAATCTATTCTATTTATTTTTAAAGATGATGATTGCTGAAAACTATACCGTATATAACATATAATTTTATATTAACAATAGAACAGGGAAGTAGTTGAATATGAGTCATTGCAACGTTATCTAAAATCTTACGATACAATGAAATCTCGGCTTAAATCGATCCTGAAAGTCGCTTGTAAACAGAAATATTCGTAACCTGAAACTATTTTCCCGCAAAGAAATTAATTTATAATGGATTAATTCGTTCCTGGACTCCAGGAGACATCTAATTTAAAAGTTTTTACAATTGCACTCCTTTTACAAGTTCCTCACCCGAAATAAAAGGAAACTGTAAGATCTCCAACGAAAAAAGATGAAGGGTTACCATAGTCCGGATTTCAAGCACACGTCCGGACTAGTGTCCGGATCGTCAAAATATCCGGATTTACGTCAATAAATACCGCGCGAGAGAAATTTGGTTGTAATAGAGAAAATCTGACCTATTCTAAAAAGCTGACGCCATTCCGCCAATGAAAGAACATTCATTGTTTACATTATTTCCATCCATTCTTGATGAGCCTCCTTGACCAGGTTCCAGTTCAAACTGAAGATTAAAGGTTTTGGCAGTTTTGTTTTAATAATGTTTTTCATTAATATAATTTTGAGTTACCAAACACTGATAAAAACTGGATACTGTTTGCATTCTTACGTTTTAATTTTTTTTTACATCTTGAAATTATGTACTAGTGTTATGAAAGAGGGTCGTTGGTAGGCAGCTTTTAAAATTTTATACCATACATGGACCCCCACCTCCTAAGATTCTTCACCCCCGGGGTGTCCGGATTTAAATCAAAAAAATTATGTTACCCTAAATATACCACAAAGCAGATCAGATATAGACGAAAACTTAATTTAGTCTTATAATAACAGTGTGGAGGATAGTTGACGGCATAAGTGAAGGTGGTTAGGAAGTGAAGTGCTATTCTTTGAAACATATTCATTTTTGAAAATACAGTGCATATTAGAAGGAATTTATTAATATCAGTTCTGGATACAACTGAAGTATTTAGCATATCTTAAATCATTTCTTACTGACCTATTAACGGGTGTTGATTTTTTGCAGCTTGCGTTTTGCGCAGCATGCCATCCAAGACGCTTTAAATTCATAAAATTTATTCGCAAATCGAAATGTTTAAGAACTGAGAATCGAGGTTTGACTGTTCTACTAATAAAAAAATCTCAATTTAATTAAATTGTTTTATTATTAATTTGGGATCGTCCTCGCCATTTTCTCCCATGTTCAGATCACAAAGAAAGGCCCCCCCCCCCGAGCCGACACCCCAGTCTCACAATTTCCATGCCACATCACCGTGAGGGCGTCTGACTCTTTCGGGCAGAATTAACGAGCATCAGGCTCACATACAGGCAGATCTTGAATGAAAACGGATCGAAAATCCGCGATCCTCCATCCAGAAACCGAGACCTTACCACCAGATCTCCCTAAATCGAAATCTCAAGAAACGGCTTCTTCTGGTCTTGCAGGACTTCCACGAACCAAATAAAGCTCCACGTGCCTCTTTCATGGAAGTTCACCAACCCACCCGCCCACTTGCGGAAATCGCACGCACTATCGCGACGCTAATCCACCCCCACTCCCCCAAATTTACGGAAGTGGACGGGGAGGGTAAAGAGGAAAACGGGGCAGGTTCCGGGAAGTGGGGGTGGAAGGAAACACTCGTGAGGGCGTCAGCTGTTGGGAGGCGCCCTTCGGGTCGCGATACCTGTGAATGAATTTATGGACCGTGGTTCTGGTGTATAAAATGGGTTACCTGGACTCCAACAAATGACTGATAAAACAATTATGTTTGGACAGTTACAGGAAGTTTTATTCCTGATAACTGAATGTGGACAGCTGGTCTACTGCGAAGAGTGTGATCCGATTATACCCGGATTTCTTGAACTATGACTATATGTGAACTTTCCGACTATTAACTATTTCTTGAACCCGGTCTCGACTGCAAGTAGGGTTGTTCAGAACAATATAGGGGTAATGAAGTTCTTGACAGTGCATTTTTCTTTCAAATTTGCTTCGGGAATAAAATAAAAATAAAAAAAAAAACCGGGAGGCTGTCTTTTTCAAACAGCCGCTAATGTTAAACGCGTAGGACTACTTTACTCGAGCCACTCTTTTCCGATTTTCAATTTTTTTTTGTACCTTCTGTTGTTACCATTTATCTCTAAAATAAGACATTAGTTATGTTTTTAACATATGTAGTTGCCGATATATCGAGGATCTTCCATACATCCCCCATTTCGTGGCGTTTTGGCGTGTGAATCAAATTCCTTCCTGAAACCCCAATGGGAGGAACGTAGTCCTACGCTAAAAATCCCTTTAATTTAATCCTTTATAATTCGACGATAGTTAGAAGTGCCGCTTTAATCACGCTTATATCTTCATAATATGCTTGTTGTTCCTGACGGTAATTTACAAGAAGAATGTAGTTCCGATAGCAAGCAATAAACGGTAGCTGCATGTAGAAATTAATTATTGTTAATTAATGAGTTAGTTTAATTAATTAAAAAGTTTTTCCTTTTCCCTTCGCTTATTCCGATTCAAAACTTATCTGATGATGCACAAATTAAATTAAAAAATTTGACGGTAACTTATTTCAGGATATAAAGGGTTAAAATATATAAATGAAATTTGCATTTAGGAATATTTTAAAACGGAATTTTAATATTACATACCACTACTTAGTGCTTCATTTCAATTTTCGGGTCGAGATATGACTTTTGTGATGAATTGGGAATTTTTCTAACCATCAAGAAGGGGATCGTGAGAAGGAAAAGTTTATATCATATTTTCATATCATTAAAAATCAAACTCAAGTCAGAGAAAACCAAAATTGCACAAACATTCAGGAATTCCTTCCAGAAGGCTGGATTCATACGATATATTAAAATTTCATAGATAGACGTTTTAAAGTATCTAATTTCCAAGATTAATCAGGTAGCTTCAAAAAATCATTTTCCGTTAATTATAACCCCAAAGTGTTAATTTGTTCAATTTCTTAATAACGCGATTTTCTACTATACTATTGGTCCGTATATTCTTAAAATACAAAGAAGTGCTCTTTTGCTCTCTGTGACAGGAAAAAGATCATTTGCACACAGGCATGCAATTAGGATCTAACTCCAAAATATACAATTTAAGATAAAGCTGTGTTCGTAATGCAATAAAAACATTCTAATGGTTAATTATTATTCATAAAATAAATTATAATGAATTAACTTTACTAATTAATAATCAATAATATAGCAACTGTTTTCTAATTCTAAATCAGCAGTTTGAAGAAGGGAACAAGTGCCAAAAATTCGAAACACACATAATGTGCACAAAACTTCCATTCAACACCACAAGTCTAACAACTATAATCCGCTACGTGCCGATAGAAAAATCCACTTTATGAGAATAATCGGATAGTTCGCAACATATATGCTGCAGTTAGAGACGCTGCACGTATAAAGAAGGAATTTATCAGATCAATTCAGTAATTTATCCGTCATTTATCTAAAAAATTTTCATGAAAGTCATTGCCTAGATGAATACTATCTCAAAAGAAGCTCAACATTTTGTTCAAGGAAAAAAATTATTCAGAAATTATTATTAAAACCATTTTAGATATCATTTGACAGTTTTGTCCCATTACATATTTTTTCTAGTTTACCAATGAAATACATTTCAAGACGGTTTAATTTGTTGCGTCTGTTCAACAGCTGTGGGCAGTTTATGCCAAATTCCACCGATGCATCCAGAAACATTAAATCAGTATAACCTGAGAACGAAATTCAGGCTTGAAGGTTAAAACACATTGAAGCAGGTGCTCCTGCAGGTAAACAGAAAAGTGGAGATAACCATCTTAATAACTAACAATTAAAACGTGTACAGTGCGGTAAATCCATTGCAGAACGCGAATTTGCACATACGCATTATCTTAATTGCTTCCATTTATTTTGTCCAACTTTAGAATTTCATTCAAACGCAGTAAGCTGTAGAGTGTCGGCAGCGTTGCCATACAGAAAATGAAGTAAAGAAATCGTACAAATTGCAAAAACATAATCGGTGCCGAAAGATTTTCAGGTACGGAAGAAGGAAAAATCAAAAAATTAATCAAGAATGGCGATCGAGAAATAGGAAAGAAGGATTAGATGATCTTGCAACACTACCCAAATCTAGTAAAAGCAGCGATAAAGAAAGATAAAGCGCCTTTAACCCTTAAAGGCCCAGTGTTGCCTTTAAGCAACATACCCAATTTTGTCTTCTAAAATCTTGAGAATAAGACAAACTCTAATGCCTGTTGTTGCCAATAGGATACATACTGAAATTTTTATTAAATCAATTTGAAACATGTAGATAGCAGCCTGAGTGCTGATGAAAAATAAAAATAAATTGATGTTTTTCACTCGAGGCAGCATCTTTCTAGCTTTGTTTGTACGCTTGAGAACACCATATTTTATTCTACATTGTTGAAAGAAATTCCCTTATCCGTATTGTTATTTATTAGAATTCATCTGTGTTTGACACTATAGAATTTTATCAAGAATTTTTTTCTGAAATGAAGCTTAGTTTCGACAGTTGGTAACAAAATGTGTTTTAGCCATAAACCACACTTAAAATAAAATAGAATTTTTTAAAGTATTTTCCCATGTTTTATTCAATAAATGAAAGCGAAAACACATTTTAAAATCAATTTTTTTTAAATTTGGCTTTTAAGGGTAACTAACACGAAAAGGAACGAATTGTTAAAAATATCACAGGAACTGTCCGGTTTTGCAATGGGTATTGATCCAATAAGTCGCAAACGAATGAAGATAGAAAGGCTTCGTTTGCACAGAAAGCATGGAAATGAAACAGGATATTTTTTAATTTTTTTTTTTTTTTTTGGCATGAAACCCGAATTCACTAGTAACAGGGTTTACAATTTTAACCAACGAATTGTTCTTCAATTCGCGGAACGATGCTTTACATAAAATAAAGGAGTGTTTAAATTAAGCCAGTATTTTCACGCCAGTAAGATCACGCATGCGCAGAAACAGAAAAGAATGGGATAATTGTAATAACGTAGTTGTCTCGTCCGGACAAGTACCAGCCATTGTCCGAACAGTGTTTTTCTCTTTTTGCGCATGCATGGTAATACTGGCGGGACAATACTGGCTTAGTATAAATGCTGCTTAAGACAGAGAGGAGCAACGGCCTACAAATGTTCATTGTGTTGTCCTCTATTTAAGAACACAACTATCAAACATGCAACCGTACTTTTTGCAACATTAAGCACCATTTATAATGGTATAATAGAAGAGAGCACTAGAAATGTTGCTTAATGTAGTGAAAAAGTGTAGTTCTTCGTCAAACACCTGAAAATGGAGGACGACACATTGAAAATTTGTACGCACTTTGCTCTACATAACATCTTTCCCTATGGAACGTATCTCCCACCAATTGCAGAATTATCTAGTAGTTGAAATTACAAACTATCTCGCTAACAAATTTTGGTTTCCGAGACAAAAATATCTAATCCCATTTTCATCCTTTGTGCGCAAAAGGCATCTGTCTAACTTCTTTCACTTGCGAATCATATTTTTAAAGTCGCACCAGACTTTTGAATCACCAGATGTTATAAAAATATAACAATTTCAGTTATAGTAAATAATAGATTCAATTTGATTTATTTGTCTCGTTTGTTAACCACCAGCAAGTACAGATACAATGGATGAGCTGACGGTAACTACTTACGTGTCGTCCATGTAGGCGAGGCCGAAATACTCCTTTTCTTTGAGACTGAAATGCGAGGCTACCATGTCTAAGAGTTCGCCGGCGTATAGTTTTGGCTGGAAATACACAACATTTACAATAATCTAAGACATCTCACAGGGTAATATATAAACGAAAAATTTTTTTTAGAAATATATGATATTAAAATTTGATTCGCACCACATTCGAGCGCAAAAACAGGATGCAAAATAAACATATTTGTGATTATACCAGAAGAAAAAATATTTCAAACGATTTAAAAATAAATTTACAATCAAAAAATTTTATTTCAGCTCTTTCTCTTAACACTTTGCATGCCTTTTCATAGGGAATGGAAATATAAGATGTACAGATTTATGCACCACTTATATTCCAAGAGTTATAAAACTTTGTAGTATGTTATTAATTGTTGATGTAAAAGTTAATCAAAGTGTGTTCGTACATTTTTGGAGAAACCATTCATTTTCTATCAAACTGTAGATAATTAACAAATCTTAAAATATCATGGAAACATTTTCATTATTATTATTATTATTTACTTTCGGTAGTGTAATTTGCATTCTAAAGAATTTGTTGGAAAGCTTCGAAACATGGATAAACAAGAGACTAGTTTAAACAAAACACTTTAGGAGTAAATGGTACAAGCATCATCTATTATTTTTAAGCACTTTTATTTAACTTGATTTGTTTCATGTTTCTAAAGATGGAATTTTGTAATCGATTTTTCACTTACTTCCTGATGGAACAGTTTTTAATTTTTTTACATTGGTGTACTTTCGAAAACAATACACTATTTCACTATTTTTCCAGAATTTAGTTATCAGTTAAACATTAATTTAATTAAATTTTGATTTCGTATTAATGGCGCCACCTGGTAGTGAGTTTGAGACATAATTCATTGATTGACAGATTAAAAAGTGAAAAATATTTAAAATAAAAAAATTCTGCCTCTTACACCAATAAAAATGTGTTTTTAAATTAAATTTGTTTAAGCCAGATTTTGATATGCTTACCGACCTTGATAAGTATGTCGAGGCGTCGTTCGTCGAGAAGAACCACTTGGCTCTGCCGACCTTCCGACATCTAAAAAACAAGAAAAACAACGTTAGGATTAGTATGTCACAGGTAAAAATTAGCACTAATCATTCAAGTTTATAACTAGATAAAGTTTATTTAATTTTAATTGTAAATATGATTAAAAATTCAGCATAGCTAAAAAAAAAAAAAAATCACAGTTTCATTTTGCCCATCATGCAATTCAGTTTCTTTAATGCAAATGTCCTGATCTTGGTAATTCCATTTAAAATGAAATAAGCAATATTCCGTTTATAGTACTTACAAATATTACATTTGGTCACACTCCGTAAAACTAGTGAACAGGTACTACTGAAGGTTATTTATGGATTTCTCATTATTGATTAAATGTGTAAAATATTCATAGATAATGAGATATCATGTATCATTTTTAAAACTTATATCGAGTTATAGAAGTCAATATATAAGATTAACTCAAAAGCAATAAAAGGAGTATCAGAAATATGTAACAAATCTCCCATTATCGGTTTATTACAAAAGAAACAGAGTTTGAAATTTAAAATTTGTTTAGTCATTTAAACAATCTTTTACGGATGCCATCGAATTACTTTTAATTTTTTTTACAGAATTATCGGATTTTGATGTTGGTTGCGTTCAGTAAGTGTCCGTGTGGTGACAACGGTTCAAAATTACGACGTCCGTCCTAAAATAGCCTTCGCGTTGCCTCAAAATGGGGCGCTTATATAATTAACCCCCTAAGCGCTTGATATGTACTTTTTCGTTTTTCATGTTCAGTTCAAAAGCAAATAATTCATATTTAAGTGTATCATTTCTTAAACTACCATGGATAAAATAGTCTTAAGATTTTAAGAGACTCAGACATGACACAGCCTTGGAACCAAAAAAGCTGAACTTCATAAATAACGAATCGTGCCAAACATAAGTACTGAGAAGTAAAATAAGTATGATTAATTGAACAATAAAATAAACAAATTTATTCAAAAAGTGCTTGAAATATTAAAAATATTTAATTATTAGATAAAAAAAATTAAGAAGGATAAAATCCAATGACGAAAAAGCTGAAACCCGCTATCCTGCGGAAACGTGTCATGTCTGGAGACTTGATTAAACGTAATAAAGATCCAATTATTCACTTTAAAAGCTAATTATTTAGACATGAAAGCTATTAAATCAAATAACATAACGTTTAGAGGGTTAGCCTGAATTAAGTGCCCGTGTGTAAAATAATAAGTAATGAGAATCGACCACAATTAACAGAGTATTCACTTAGAAACAATCCCTAGTGTAAACTTCTCAACCCAAACTCACAGAAATATACTCTACTGCCCTTCATCCGAAGTTGTATAAAATGAAACCTAAAATAACTGTTACGTCAAAGAATGTTTCTCCCCCAAAACATGCCATTTCAAGAACCAGTTCACGCGAAAAATTCTCTTATTAACAAATACACGGCTAGGAGAGAACCAGGTACCCACACAACTTCTAACACAAAATCAGGCCTCTTCCATTATTTTATTCCCTGCCGTTTCGTCTAACAATGGATGACTGCTAATTAAAATGCCGAGTTTCTGCAGAAAGTTTCGAGTCTGTTGAGATAAGACGACGCAGATAAGCCTCGTTATACGCAGCGCCGCCATTCCGAAGTGGCCGCGAACAAAAGAACTCTCTTTGTTCGAATTTGACGAGAAATGATAACTCAAAATTGATTCTTTTTGTAGGAAAAATTTCCTGGCTCTCTACTTTAAGTTTTAAGGTCATGGTCGCCAATTAGTTTTCATCGTGTGGGAAATGGCGTGGAAAATTAAAAAGTGGAATGAACTAAACTTTTGCCTTTTGAGAGATATTTATCTTGAGTTTTTCTTCTTTTTGGTTAGTTAAGTTGGCGGTGTTTTGGAAACCATTAGAGGAAGGTGGTGAAATATTGTTATGTAAAATTATTATTAATATTTTAAAAATACAATGGCGAAAATATGTACAAATTCTTGTTACAAAAATGACATATATTGTCCAATATGAATTAGAGAGAACTTATCGATACAATACATTACTTCACATACGCAATATTTTTCACCGATTATTATTTTAATAACATCGCAAATACAATATATAACAATATATTTTCTTTTATTTTCACATCGAGCATTTAAATGTTTGTTGAACGGATAGCAAAATATTTATAATACAAAATTATGCACATCTACAAAATGAAAATTCACAATGCAACTATCTGCATTGCAATTTAGAGTATACCAGGACTTTCAGATTGTAATTAATATCATGCAACCAGAAAACTATCAAAAGTCAGAAAATGTTATTAAACTCCCCGAAGGCATCGGCTTTGTCATCTGACCACGGTTCAAAATTACGAGGTACACCGCTTAATAGTAGGTTTGTAGCTTATAAAGAGGATGTTAATATAACTAAAATAAATCAAACTCCTACAATACCTAAATTAAATCAATCCTTTACGAGCTTTTCAAGTGTCCAAAAATACCATGAAGGTTAAGCATAGAAGTTTTCTTATACTAAATTGAATTCTTACGTGCCTTTTAGATTTAATGATTCGAATCATATGTGTAAGTTAAAGCAATTTGTCGTCACCGTGAAATTCTTTCCCACGTTTTTAATATTTCCGTACTTTGTGTTTCACCAGTGGAGAATCCAAGATTTAGGTCGAGTGCTGAGGTGATAAAATTTTGTATCTTCGTGACGAAGTCAAACCTGATTGCTTATGTAAACCAAAACACTTTAATTTTACAGACTTTACTCACCTGACAATAAGAATAAAAAAGAACAATACAATACTTTCGATAATTTAATAAAAAAATACAATTAAATAACTAGCCCAAAAATGTTTTCGACCGCGTCAACGCTACAAGTACAAATGGAATGACTAGAAAAGTTGGAAACTTTTCAAGCCTGTCAAGCCAAGAGAGCAATATTTTCACGTCATTATTATTTTAAGAAAAAGGAAAACTAAGAACAGACAGTTGTAGTGATTTTAAATAAAATAAAGAATTCTGGCTTAGCTCTGGGGGAGGGGGTGCAGCCCCATAGCCTGCCCCTGGATTCGCCACTGTGTTTCACAAAGACGGGATCTAAAAACTTTACAGTAGGAGGACTTTACAGTTTATTTTATCTACGTTTCATTAAAATTGAAGCTGAGGGTTAATATTGTTGAAACCTTTATTAGGAACGGCATCTTTTCTCTTAACAGGTCTCACTTTTTCCAATATTTAACAATCAGAAATCATATAAGGCTTTAACTTCTTTTTAAAAAGAGTCCTTGTACTTGTTCAACCAAATAAAACAGAAGCATATCTGTTAATAACTTTGAAAGACGAAACGAAACATGTTCTTCATTAAGGAATTTAGCTTTTAAGCCGGATAATTAATACAATTAAAAAATTATTTGTTTTAAAGTAGTGAGAAACAGTTGAATTATGAATTTTGAGCCGAAACTCATAATTCAACACAACAGAACACAATTTCTTTTATATAAATGTAATGCTCGATAGAGAGGAAATTGAAAAAGGAAGAAAATTACGTATCACAGAAAAAAATGCATGATATTAAAGTTTTGAAGCAAATCCATATTTTAAAGCAAAATTTTGTTGTTGTTGAGGTAGTTGTTTTTCAAAATCTCTGAATTCCAAATGAAAAAATTTAACTAAAAAATGGCACTTACTGTCCTCCTAGTCCATTTCATTTCGTTCCAGAAGTAAAAGTGTCGCGTGAAAATTCGAAAATGTTCGAAATGAGCACCTCCCCCTCCCCCTTTCGACCTGATAAGTAGTCAGTATTTCCTATTCACTTCCGTTCTATCTCCCAGATTCTCCTTCCCGGCTTCCCCCCAAAATTCTGATAATGCAAGCGTTACGGTCCGCAAACTGTCCTCCGATCATTTCTGCGGAACACAATTTCTGTTTCTGTTCTTAGGGGAGGCGAGAGGGTGAGAGAAAAAAATGGATTTGACAGCTGGGTTTCATTATCGTCTGCACAAGACAGAAACAACAGACGAATCTGCTGTAAGGCTCAAAAGAAAAAGAACTACAGAATCAGCGGAAGATAAATTGGACTGTAAAAGAACAGAACAAACGATTTTTCCTCCGTCAGACGATAAATTGAGTTAGAGGAGTTTGGTTCGAAATTTCTCTGGAAGTAACTATTTCCTTTAATTGAAGAAAGAAAGATCAGGAATGAATTTTCGGTGAACTATCTGATGCCATTAAGGAAAAGTAGGAAAAGAATGACTTCCAGAAGATCATTCCAAAAAAGGTGGAAACTCACAACTGTAATTTTTTTTTATTTTTATTCTAAATGTAATGTGGTATTTCAGAGTAAAATATTTTAATAGAGCTGTTTTATGTTGCTTTTTTGAAAAATGGTTACTCAGTTTTTACATGAAGTTGATAGGTTCAGAATTCCATAAAATTTTCTCATATATTGTAACGTCTGCTAATAAAACATTCCAGGATTAATAAGAATGGTAATGGGAGGATTTTAGACATTTTTTACGACAAACAAATTTTAATTCTATTCTTCGAATTAAAATCTGAAACATTTTAGAAATTCTCAGTCGGACTAATGGATATGTTTTTTTCTTGCCCGCAGTATCTGTTTCCTAAACGCACTTTTAGGTAAAAAAAAGAAACAAAATGCAGAGGACTAACGAATGGTCATTGGACTGAAGAGCACCACGAAGGAATTACGGAATTTACTTAACTCAGCAGAATGTAAATTTCTAAAAAATATAATTGAGAGGAGAGGATCCTCGGATTTATTACATAAGACAGACATATAACGAAATAAAATTTATAAAGTAAAATAACTGAAAAGATTATTATTATTTATCATTAAAAGATTATATTTTAAAAAAAGGGTTCGTACGCATGTACGCTATTGTTTTTGAGATAAAAAAATGCAATATAACAGATTAAAAAAGACACACGTACATACGAAAATAATACAAAACTCATAGTAAGGGCGGGAATAATCAAATCAAAAGTTGTCGCCTTTGATTTTAAGTACAGAAGAACCCTTAGACATTTAAAATAATGAAAACTTTTAATAAGTTATTCTATTCATACGGAAACAATTTTATTTCCTTTTTTAAGAACTGGTGCTCATTTTTTCATTATTACGTTTTTTAGTTAGTTTTTCGCTATCAATCATCGGGATGATATTAAACGTAAACCTTTTCTGATCGGTTCTCTTCGGACGGATTATTATGAAGCGAAACACTCACCTAGCGATGATATCTTCTGTCAGAAGATCGAAATACTATTCTGTGGTGCTGTCAAAAGGCATGGGTGGCCATAATATAAGCTAACAGAGAATGGGAGAATAAGAATATATATGTGAGGAAGAGGCAAGAAAAGGAACTACTATATTTTAATAAAAATACGTCGCAATAAAAGCACAATCAACTTCGGAAATTGATTGGGTAAAGCTCCAGACTTCGTTATGTTCCCGAACAGTTCAATCCCCTCTAAATCTGTCAATCATCACTTGTTTTAAAACAACTTCAAAGAAAACTGGTACGAAGGAAACAACACTCGACCAAACACAATCCTGAGAGCAGTCTGTCAAAACAGGTCCTTCAGGGAGAACGGAAGTCCTCTTCACTGAGATTACTCGAGTAGAATAATGAGTGGAAGAGAATAACGTTCGTTACAATGTTTAAAACGTTATCTCTATAAAGAATTACGCTAACAGTTAAATTACCAGATGTTCCGGATTAGTCGGGACACCTGGCCATAATTTTCTAAATATTAGGATTTTGTCCAATACAAGGAAAAGGAGAAGTGCAAAGGAAAAAGTCAGAATTTCTTCTTTCAAAGAAGCATAACTGGTCTAAAATTAAATGCCCTTAACATTCAATACAACGGTATTTGTAAGGCATGTTTTATTGCAAGCTTGTTATACTTACAAACAGTAAAGAGTTAAATGTTTGGAAACAATATATTGATTAGCAAAAAAAAACAGAATTTTGCAAATTATTATGGAAAGAATAGAGCAGAACACGGTAATCACAAAAGGAGGGAGATAAGCATCAGCTAATTACTATCATTTGTCTCTTGTCAGCAAAAACTATCTTCCACCTCTCCTCTCTGAGGCACGTCTCTTTTGCCTAATTTAAGAAATTCCTCCTCCTTTGAGCAAGAAAGGATGCTGGGACAATAAAAGATAAAATCTAAAACACATTAGAAGTAAAAAATTGAGTTTTGTAAGGAAATGGGATTCATTAGCCAAATAGCTACAAAAGAACCAAAGCACAAAAATAAAATTTGGCTTTATTGATTAATACATTTATATTGAAGAGTAAGGGGGAAAAATTCAGTTTTCACACTTACAGCTTATATATTTTTCGACAATATCTTTTTTATCCGTGACTTCAAGGGGTTTTAGAAGCAATAAATCCATTGATGGTTTTCTGTTAATCCACAGTTGAACTTTGTTATATAATAGGGAGTCGTCTCCAAATACACATTTTTGAGACGTTGTTTTCCCCGAGAACAGATGGAAAAAATTCTAATTATGAATGTTTCAAAAATTTAACACTTTGGTCTCAGATAATAATAATAAGATGCATAATTATACACATGTGAGTGAGAAGATTGATTTAGCGAAAGCTGAAGCGATTTAGCTGGAAAATATTGTTAATAATTTGTTTCAATTCTTAAAAACTAATCTATGTGTGTTTTTGCTATTATATAGTTTTTATAATAAGCGCTATCGAACAAGAATGTGTAACAGATGCATCATTCAGAATGTCGAGTCACACTCGACATAAGAGTGCAAAGAGTTAATGCTATATTAGCTGATGTACCCGGCGTTCCTCGGGATGAAAATATGCACATTAATAATTAAATAAGTAAATGTATATTAATAATCATTTCTACTGAATCTTGGTTATAAAAATTAATACATTACATCCTCTTAATCCTTTAATGATTATACCAGAATGAAATATAGCTTAGCTCAAAGCAATGCAGCACATAACGGGAAGGTACACACGCACTTTTTGACGTCGATTAATTATTCTAACTCGAGAAATATGATATCCGGGCACTATCATTTATAATCTAGCATCACGCAATTATGCAATGTTCTAAACTAGTAAATTCCAAACTTGAATAATTAATAAAGAACCTACGAGATCTTATTATATTTCCTATGGTATAAAGAATATGCAATTATGGAATGGAATCATTTTGTGAGACTTGAGACTTAAATGGGGAGGATAGCAGTAAAAGCTGCAAGTCTTTGATACCGCTTCATGCAGTTGAAAGGAATATATTATTTTAGAATAACAACCCGGCGTTCTGAAGCTACACGAGGGATATTTTAAAACAGGTCACGAAATTTTGATAACAAGATGATACCTAAGCAGGCACACCATACCAACGTAAAAATGTTTGACCTTGTTTCTTATATGGACTCTAAATATCATATAGTCTCTAAACAAGCAACACCACCTATCTCAATTTTTTGAAATTTCAAAGAGAAAGAAAATATTCAATATTTCGTAACCAATAACGGATATTTTTGATTTTTTATCACATCTTGTAGGAATATGCGTTCTCATGTTTACATCAGATGTTTAAAAGATTCAGAAATACCCATTATTGGTTGCAAAAAATTCAGTTTCTTCTTCCTCTTTGAAATTTCAAAAAATTGAGATAGGTGGCGGTGTTTTTTAAGCGACGATATCTTTCTTATATTTAGAGTCCATATAAGAAAGAGTTGTTTTCTTTGTTAATGTAAGAGCATTTAAATTACCGCGGCTTACAATGTAATGCTCTGTCAACAGAGGTCTTCAAATTTTCAGTACTGTATCTGAAGGCATTAATTGACATATGAAGTCTTTTTCCAATTGTTATGGAGTTTTCGTTTTTTGTAAGTATGAGATTTTATATTTTTATCTCTGTAACCTTGTAAGTCTATAGAAAACAGTAGATATCATAAAGAATAATAAAAAAATGCCATGACCAAAGTACTTCTTCGTGGTTAAAAGTTCCAAGATCTTAATCAAAATGGGAGTAAAATTACATTCCAAATCATTGCCACATCAAATAATTTGAAAGCAAACGCAGAACTGCAACAAACTAAGCACCATTAAAATAACATTGGCTTCAGGGACATGTTAATTAAAGAGTATTTTTTACAAGGAATCTTAGACAGTTAAAGAAATATGAACATAAACATTCTGTAGTTCCTTTCCAAGGACCTGCAGGAACCTTGGAGAAGAAGGATGCTCGCGCCATCAGTTGCTTATATTTACTTTTGTCGTTTCGAGGGCTGGTATTTTATGAATAGAATTTATACATATTCTTAAAAAAGTAAAATAGCCGAAAACATACAAAAAAATAAAGACTCGGGTGTTAAAGTAAAAAACAATAATTCAGTACTGAGAACAACACACAAGGGATTCAAAATCTTTATTAAACTTTCTGTGTTCTGTAAGTTTCGATGCATAAGCATATGTATGTAATTTTTAAAAAAATGTGAAACAATTGGCAACTGTTTAATGTTGAAACTCTATTCTAAACAATTTTCAATTTATGGGCATCGAGTTTTTAACTTTCTTCCTCTTTCAATACTAAGTCTAAATTATTCTTTCATGTACATTTAATTTTGCTGACTAATTACTTCTATTGGCAACTGTTCTTTCGCTGATTGGTTACTTCAGATTCTTTTCTGGACATGTGGCTGTGAATTATCTTTCCTTCGCTTTTGACTTCATGAAATATAATACATCTATTCATATCCCTAGGACGCTTAAATAAGTGTTTTTGCAAAGATGAAACTGCTGGGTGGAGTCCACGTCATTTCTTCTTGTATGTATTAATAAAGCATAGTGATTCGTTTCTGAGAACTCAATCAACTTCTTATGAAATGCTCAGTGACCTGAATGCTATTTTATTTTAGTGCTCCTATGCTGTGTTTTCAAAATTGCAGCTCTCAAAAATGTTTAAAAAACATCTTTTCTTGCTTCAATTTAATTCTATTTATATTTCAATTTCTTTATAGAAAGTGCACATGAAAAATATTGACTGCAAGAAACTCTGTGGAAAAGAACTTACCAAATTCTTTTTGCAATAAAGAAAATAATTTTTTAACCAGCTAACAGATTTGCCTGTGTATCGGACATAAATTGAAGTATCGTAAATTTAAAACTAAGCCATCCTTACACATTATAATTCGATACAAAAATTACGTGGAATACAGGAACATCAAATGCTCTTTGGACTCAAAACGAATACATAATCCCAAGACAGAAGATGCCATCTGAATAGATTGTAAAAATAAATCAACAGTTAAATGGTAGAGAAACAATATATTTAGATGAGATGAAATCTTTATAGAAATATAGAGAAATATATTGCCAGAATAATATTTCTTATTTTGTATTATGCAGATTTTTAATAGCTTCATTAATTTTTGCAAACATTCTCGCATTTGCTTATCCATTAACAAAATTTGGCTAAATTTGTAGGTTCCAACATTTTCGTGAGCTTATTAAATTTTAAAGACCTGTTTATCTCTATCTTTTCCCATTAATAATTCATTTGCCTTAGAAGATTCAGTTATCTCACGCTAAAATGCAATTTTCTTAACTATTTAACGAAACATCTATCAAAGAAAAAGCAGCGGAACTAAATTAACATTCAGAGAGAATTTTGCTTCGTTGGAACTTCAAATGTCTTTTTCTAGTTATTAACCTATTTATAAATGGTTTAGAATGCGTGAAGAGATTCTTACCACTCTAAATGGATTTTTAATCTCCAATTTAAAGCTATTTTTACTTGAGAAAAATATACGAGTACTTACAAGTAACATGACAACATAATGAAGATTTAAAAAAATTCTGCACACATGCAAATATTTTAAAATTAGCAGTTCTATGCATGTAGCAAATTAAAATATTGATTAACTACGTCCCATACATTTTCCCATATAGTTAATATTCTAAAAAACTAATAAGAATCAGTGGCGGGGACTCGGGGGAGGGGGCAGTATCCCCCTACTTTTTGAGGAAAAAATTAAATTTTTATTTCATTTTAACTACATTAAAAAATCAGAAATTATAAAAAAAGTAGTGAGTGGAAAAGCTAGCAAATTCTGTAACCAAATTTTTAAATTTTGTTGTTGTCTACCCCCATACTCCGGGGTACTTTTTAGGTGCCTATAAATTTTTTGCCCCTCCCTCCACTTTTGCCATCTAACAGCCGCCACTGATAAGAATAGAGTACAGATATTCTGTAGAATCGGGTCTCGCACCCGCGACCCACCATCTCGAAGCCTACTCCTTACCAAAGACCCCTATGACCCTCAACAACTGCCTACAACATAGTTATGCTATACTAATGATGCAACAAAATTTCATTAAAATTGTTACTCAGTTTTAAATTGTCATTATAAAATAATAAATTATTATTGTTATTAAAGAGCCTCAATCTTGCCAGACACGAGGTTTATTACAAAAACACCTTAAATTAAAACTTGAAGGACACAATGCAGTGGTATTCCTTCCTGGTTCATTAAAAATAAATTCATAAATATCGATTGTATAAAATACGACAGCTATTATTAAGTGAAACACAGACAGCTCGTCATTTATCGCTTACTTTAAAAAGGTCCAGATGTCATTCGCGGCGACAGCTGATAAAATCTCGCCAAATTGGCTAAGAGGTTCAAGATTAAAATAAAACATCATACGCCACGAGTTAATGGACCGATGATGTCACTCTCCACCAATCGGAGACAAGGGACTAAATCATAAGGAAGGCTGTGACGTCACAAAAGCTAATGCACTCGCTTCAATTGCATTCAATTCCTTGCCCCTTCCCCCCAATTACGGCAGTCTAAGTTATTAAATAACCCAGAAGTAGGTTGGGGGCCAATCTACATGATTGAGGTCCACAATGGAACAAAGGATGGGCGTTTGCCCATCGGAAAATGGATCGATTTTAGAACAGTCTTACTTTTATTATTAGGTCTATTTTATGGTGTTTTACCCTATGTTATGAATGAATAAAGATGATGCGAGATGATATCTCAACTTTTTATTCTTCGCATATAGTCTGGATATGCAAATGTAATTGAGGTATTCTTTTGTAGATGAAATTTTAATAGTAATAATAACACAATGTGAAATACATTTTAAATTTCATTAATATTGTTTCTAAATAAAAAAATATATATATCAATAAAAACAAAAAGAAAACAACTAATTAATAAAATCGAAAGAGACGCGTGATATTAAATGGATATAATGAATTATGAGTTCCCTTGCCATATTTGTTGGTTGATTTTGATTTAATGGCGCAAGAGTCACATTTGGTTAAGCTGAAATCAAATTTAAATTTCAAATATAACAGAAAAATTAACATTCAAATACAAAACATGACACTAAACAAGCCAAAAAATAATTTAAAAGGATAAAAACCAATGGCTTGTAAAAATTTTAAAATATTTGTAAGGAGATTCACTCCGACTAACTCCTTCCTGTTTAATGACAATGAGTTAAAGCGCTCATATAATGAGTACAGAATGCAGAAAACCAATTAAAATATGCAGAATTTTGAATTAAATTATACATGCTAGGCGTACTGTTTCAACCCATTTTTTATAGTTATATCTACGATTACCATACGTCCGGACTAGTGCCCGGATCATCAGAATGTCCGGATTTACGTCAGCGAATGCGGCGAGACAGAAATATGGTTGTCTAAGAAGAAATCTGACGTATTCGGAAAACCCGACGTCATTCCTCCAATAAAGGAAAACTCATTGTTTACACTATTTACATCCATTGTTGATGAGAAAGTGGTTGAGCTTCGTTAGCCAGTCCTCAGTTCAAACTGAAAATTAAAAGTTTTGCTTTAATTCTGTTTTTCATTAGTATAATTTTGGATTAAACATTAATAAAAAGTTTATATTCTTTGCATTCTGTTGTCTTAATTTTTAAAAATTTTAAACTATATTTTGACCCCCTCCCTCCAGTATGCCCGGATTTCAACTAAAAAATTATGGTAACCCTAGTTATATCCCAAGATGTTCCCCAGTATGCTCTGCAGTGACAAAAAGAATAGACAAAAGAAGTCCAAAGCATAGCTTAATAGAAGAAGAAAAGCATAGCTTAATTAAACGTTAATAACTCGTTTTTCATATAATCACATTTATTAAATACTGAATCTAAAATTTCTTCGTTACTAGTAACTATATGAGTACAATATGGAAATTTCTGAAAGTGTTATATCGAAGGCCATACAGAATCACTAAAGACAGGGGTTAATAATTAATGGTAAAACAAAATAAGAAATTTTCCATAACGTTTCAGTTATCTTATTAATGTACAAAATAGTGTGAGTTTTGTTTCATTTTTATTGAGGAACGCCGAATAGGTTTCAAATTCATCATAGAGTTTCCCCTTCAAATTTCAATCATTACATTACCATGAGAAAGTAAAACTGAAATATCACGAAAACAAAATTCATATCTTAACAAAACCTTATAGTGTTAACAAGAACTCGTATAAGCGTTGAAAAAATCCGTGATCTTCAAATAACGTAAAAATAAATTCAGTAAATTACAAAGATGAAAAAACAACAAGAAATATTCAATGAAAGTTGTTCTCTCCTTTTTACATTCATTAAATGTAGTGTTTGTAGGAGGAACAAGATCGTTTGGCAACAGCAGTTGAGAAAAATTCTGCGCGAAGGCCGTACGTAACTGATGGAACAAGTGTTCCTTCGACATTTCTTGGCACAAGTTTTGAAAATCAAGGTTTCACATTCGTGATACGGGAGATCTTCTTCTCGCTATTTACATGGTAAGAGTGTGCCGAATCAAAAACTAAATATTCAAACAAATTTACTGATATCTCCTTTTTTCATTATTATATTCGAATAAAAATAATATATTATATAGATTGAGCTTCTAACCATATTGTATTATCTTGCTGTAGTAAGTGTGAAAATAACAATTTAGGAGGCAAGATAGAATGCAATTTTCTTCTAGAATATTATAAAAAAGAATATTATAATATAAAAAAAATTTATTTAATAGAAAAAAATATGAAATCATATTATAGTTAGCTTGAAAATTATACAAGCTTTGCTTAGCAGAACTGATAGCTGTGTTCTGCTGAATTTCAGCAAAATTTTATGTGAAATAAAATTCAGACCTTCTCTTTAAAAAATATACCGAAATCTAAAGTAAATAATTTTAGTTTGGTTTTAAAATTTGCGTCTTTAATATATACCGCAAGTTAATAAACAGGAAATAAAAATGGAAAATAATTTTCTTTACTTAAACAATGTCTCGCCAACGCATCATGATCAAAATTATAAGCTTTTTTAATATTTCTAAAGGAACGTTTTGAAATGTTTGAAATTTCAGAAGCGATGTGAAACAGCTAGCTTTGAATAATAAATTTTGCCAATTGTGCTGCCGCGTTTTCATTTTTGGTAGGAGCAAAATTCTTAAGTCTTTTACAATTTTTCTATCACACTAACTTCATAAAGCATGAAATTCTTATAATTTTACTCTCAAATAAATTTTTAACATTTAATTAGAAAAGAGTTTATAATTCTTAAAGACTAATGGTGAAATAAGTAGCTATTAGGGTCAGCCATTCGCAGATGCGAAAATATGACTCCACACAGCCAAGTGATACAACATGATCCAGATGTTCCGAAATTTAAAAAAATATATATTATTTTATTTGTTAATTCAATTGCATTTCGTTTTCCTTGTCAAAGATCTACAATAAGACTGTTTTAATTGTTTTTAATTGAATTGTTTACTCCAAAAAACATGTGTCTGATAAATTATATGCTAACTTAACGTACATTCAATGGTTAATTGATTTCATCTGTCATCTATGACACGAAGAGTGACAATAAGGCCTGATAAGCCAAACCTATATGATTGTGATAGCCATTGTCGAGTACTTAGTTCATATACAAGTAACATTACCTTATTAAATAAATATTATTGGTATTATTTCAAGTATCAATAAAATTTAAACACTATCTTTCTCTCTGAAAGTATTTTTTAAAATTATTATTAGACCCCACACATATATTTCCACCGAACGGTAAAGGGCTCTGACGCAGGACCGTAACAATGTGATCCTGCGCCCCCACCCCACTCCACATTTTTTATTAATTTAATGTTACTTGTCTAAGAAAGAAAACTGCCTTCCTGACATTTTTTCTGGAAAATTTAAGAAAATTTTATAATTTTGTTATTAGGTTTAATAAAAATGATTCTTTAATGAACTACACTGATGAAAACTACTATAAAACAAAAAATCAAATGTACAGTAAATAAATTACAAGTTGTACATATATTCTAACATTTTTCATTTACTCGTAATTTTTAATCAGCCAAAGAAGGCTTATTCTTGAATTCTTGTTTATTTGCACAGCAGATTGTACATACACTTAAAACTTGTTTTTTTAACTGTAATTTTTTGCGCCCTTGGCGGGAGCCTATCTCCCCACCCCCACGGTACGGCCCTGCTCTGACGTCTGTAACAGCATAGAAGTTGGCTTTACCTCTAATGAACAATGTAGCGTTAAAATGTGGCCACACATGAAACAAACAAAATCTTACAGGACATTTCCTGCAATGAATGAGTAATTAAAGTGCATTGAGAATAAATTTACTTAAATTTATTATATAAATTAACATTATCGTTATATATAAAACACCTGTTTATACTTCTTCCACCTGAAATAATCCATCAGTTACGGATACAGCTCCCCGTAACGGACCAAAGAGGATGACGTCATTAGCAGGCCATTCTTCCGTCTCCACTTTCGTCCTAACGCAATTTTTATTTTCGCTCCGGTGAGTCAGTGCTATTTTGTTTCAAGGTTTCCACAAGCAGCAGACAGCAGTAGCCAACAATCGAACACCGTCCGAGAAAGAACCGAGGCACTACGGGGTCATGAATTTGTATGAGGTGCTTTGGCAATGCAACGGTGTCGCAAACGATACATATCTCCTATCGTCATAATCGCGGAACGCAAGAAAAGAACACGACGAAAGTCCGAACGTGTAAAATAGCAGACCGAAACAAATTTCAAAATTATTTCTGATTAGTTCCGGTATGTGATGACATTTTGTTGTTGTTGTCGTTTCCAACAAGTATTTAAAACTAAAATAACACGCTTTGAAACGGAAAGAACTGTTGAAAGAAATGGTTATAATCGTGTTAATTATATTTTTACTAAAAATAATATACATCAGCAAATTAGAAATAAAAATAATATAACCGTCATTCTGACGGAATGCATATCTTTTATTCAAAAATCACTGAAATTCTAAAAAAGATAAATGTAAAAAAATTTTACATAAAATAATTTTTTAGGCAAATTTAATTGCTGAATATGCACTTCTCGACTTATAACTATTCGCACTTAGGAAAAAAAATCAAAATAAAGCTTAATTTTAGATTGTTAGTTTGTTTACAGTAATAACAGAATATAAATTAAAAACGGTAAAACCCCGGTTAACCGAACTCGTGTGAACCGAAAACCGAGTTATCCGAAATGTCTCTAAAATCGCACATCCAAAAAACACGTACTGTACTGCACATAAACAATCGTGAAGGCGAGACTTTTTTGCAACGATATCCCCCACTTTTTCCTTTTAAGCCTCCCCAAGAAGGTCAGTGATTAATTTTAAAATGCTAAAATTAAAATTAATGGGTATTAACAATTGTTTGCCTGTGCCTGTCACCGGTGCGCCCGACGGAGGGTTAACTTCAATAAAGAACATAAGTATAGCCTAGAAAGAGAGTTTTCATTTCGTTTTACTCTCAAACGATTTCAGAATTGCGTGCTGTAGTAAGATACAAAATAGTAATAGGTGTTCATAGCTTAACCTAAAAAATCGTTATCCGAAACGCCTCCCCCCCCCCCCGGTTATGTTAACCGGGGTTGTACTGCATTTTTTCAGATTATGTACAATAATTACGAGTACATATATAGAATTATTGTGTTTTATTTACAATATTTATACACCGTTCGAAAGAAAATAGTGTTGAAAAATATAAATCCGGCTTCGTCTTAGGACCAATCAGTCGGAACAGATCTCGGTCGCAAGTCGAGGAGATCTGCATACAGAAAATTATGATCTTAAATATAAATACAAGATGCTCAAATCTATCATAACTCGCCAAAGCCATAGAAATATTTCACAGATTCGGATATAGATGATATTCACTTTCGTTTGTTTACCCAGAAGGATTTTTGGAAATATAATGGATACAAGGTCCCCTCGACTTACTAACCGCGCCGATTGAGAGGTGATAAGTCGGGTTTACATTTTTCAACACTATTTTGATTCAGACGATTTATAAAAATTGTACATAAAACACAAAAATTCTCTATATATATACACATAATTATTGTTCGTAATATAAAAAAAATACATAACATGCACTCTATCGCGAGTACTGGAAACAAAATAACAACCTGAAATCATGCTTTATTTAGAAATTTGAAACTGATTTTTTTTCTGGTCGTGAATGCGGATGGTCGCATAGGTTGTATGTCGAAGAGAAGGTGTGGATACTCAATTCACAGAAGATTCCTACATCTATTACTTCTGATTCCTGTGATTCGAAAAGAAATTGAGCTCATTCGTGCTCACGTAAAGACGGCCATTCACTTCACAGACAAGCTGTCAATTTTGGAACGCCGGAGGGAAAAAGCGATAAAAATCTACGGAAATAAGCCAAACTGTTTGCCATGGTTGGAATTCCGTCTGGACTGAAATCGGAACGAAAAATCAGAGGGACACTGAAATTGAAGCCTCGCTTTGAGGGTAGCATAAAATAAAATCTGCTGACTGGGGAAAATCGAACATCTATTGACAAGCAGCTGTGGAGAGGGTAAGAAGATCGTTCCCCCTACCTTCGTTCAGAGTTAGCGTCATTTTAAATACAAGTGAATGGCGTGCCTGTATTTTTCGATTAAAATGGGTGAAAAAACCGGGCTTAGGACAAATGGCATGGCTATACTTCAAGCGAATGGCCGGCTTTATACTCGCCAAAATAACCACGCCAATTTAGTTTCACAATCCAAACACATCTTGCAGGATATGAAAGAATGTGACGTCACAGCACCGCGTAGGAAATATGTAGTTAGATGATATTCCCAGACAAGCCTCGTACAAAAATGATGTTACATGAATTGATTCTACTATCCATTCGAAGATCAAATCAGTCACGTGGGGGGGGGGGTTGTGGGGCCCCAAATGGGGTTTTTTTCCCCCCCCCAGTCGTCGTTAATGGTTTTTGCAAGGGTAAATGACGCCTGAGGCATGTTAATATTTTTTCGACCCTCATAATATATGACTTTAAAAGGTGGCATAAACACACTAATTGTTTGTCTCCATGGCGCCCTAAAAATGACACTAGGGGCATCTTTAGCCCCCCCCCTTGTCTCCCTCCCGTCGCTACGCCACTGATTTAGGTGAGCTAGAAGAAACTCATAGGAAAACTCGTATGCTCGCAAATCGTATCAAATCGACCGTAAAAAAAACGATGAAGTCCATTTGTTTCAGATGGGAAAATGGCCATAGAAAATGCATATTCGTAATTCAATACATTTGCAAATCGCAAATTCGATATTAATATGTGCCCACACAATACGTGCACGCTACCCTATTTGGAGTCGGCATCCAAGGAGGATTTCGTTAAGACGGCCGAATCTAAAAGTAATCAAAAGAAAACATAAATGCCCACCAAGTTAAGTGTCTCACAACATTAAGAGCAGAAAATACCTCCATTAGAAAAAACTAAACACATTTCAGTTTAATAAAACCCCACTGAAACGTGCCGCCGATAAACCGAAATTCAGCATTTGTAACGAATTAAAAGTTTTGGAAGAGATTCATTCGCCCAGCAAACTCAGCACAAATTGCTTCGATTCCTTTTAATAGAATGTAAGACACAGTAAGTACTTACACTAAAAAAAGGAAAAAAATAGAAAAAAATCCCATCAACGCAACGAGAGAGGGTAATGGAAACCTTTTACGAGACAGATGCAATGTATTCGCCATAACGGACTGCGGGCAATTAGTGGACCGTCGCACGTCCCCAGACAAGGTAACGTGACTCATTTGGCCATCGTCCATTAGCTCGACGGGCAGATGAAAAGAGCTTTCACACAGTTCTGGGATGGGCGGGATTTTCTCTGCTCATCCTCGATATTTACCACCTGCAATGATGTCCCTGATGCCCTTTCACGAGCGCGACAGAACAGGAGTGGATGGTTATTTTCCAATTGGGAATATTTAAATGATAATAGAATACACATCTGGGGCTCTGCTGGAGGTACCTTAACGGTCATCGCAGTCGTTTGCGTAAACAGTTACTTTATAACCATAAGTAGAGGGGTTATTTTTTTTTCGGGAACGATCGTCATCTGAATTACGAGATTCATCCCAAAATAGTTCTCGAGTGCCTTCAAGACGTAACCATAACTAAATTAAATTTACGAGTATGATGTTTCAGTGTAATCTCTAAATAAATAACGTAAAAAAAGTTCGATCATAAAAACTGTTCGGAAAAGTTTCAAATAGTTTGCTTAGAAATTGTTTTTAAATTTAAAACTTTTAAAATGATAAACAAACATAAAAGGATTAAAAAATAATTATTAATAAAACATTTGAAAGCTATATTTAAAGTTAAACTATTTAAATCGCTACACACGGGGTATGGTTTAGAACGGGATGCGCCATTTGGTGAACGTTCTTTGGAAAAAAGTTTAACGACCAAAAAATGTGATATCGAATCGTCCTTAGTATTTGAGTTGCCTAGAAAAATGTTCCCAAGAGATGTCTGAGCGGAGAAAAAAATTCAGGAAACTGATATTTGATAACAAAATAAACCAGTCTATTTTTCTTTACTAACCAACCCGCCGTCGAACATCTGCGTCCTAGTATCAGTTGTAGTTTATTTGATCTGGTACTTTATACAGCATGTTAACAAACGTTTCAAAATGTAATATTAAAGTACACTTTGTTTATCTAGCAAATATTTGAATTCTCCCTTACAATAAAGACGCTTTCTTAAGGCATACAGGGAGTCTTTAAAATAAATTTCAGCAATCATATTGTTCATAAGCTTTTTCTTAGCCATCACATTAAATTAAAACTAAAAAGGCTTAACTGTTTTCAATTTTCGGTGTAAATTTAAGAGACGAGACAGTCAAATGACAAACATAAATCACTTTATCATACCCTATTAGCGCAAAATATTGTGCGATGTTTCTATGGGGTGTTCGATATTCAGAATGATACACAATATCATGAAGATATGGTAGCAATACTGTAAAGCATCTTGTGCTAATAAGGTATCTCAGTGAGTATTGTCTTACGTTCCGCTCAAGCCTGGCGTCTGATTTCCTCATGCGGAGCGGATTACAAAATGAAATTGGCGCAGTCCACTTGACGGGTGTCACGTCAGCATGAACAAACTCAAATTTTTTTTGAGAATCACAGGCTTTACATAATCATGGATACCTCCAAATATTTGTGAATGTTCTGCGTAGAAAAAAGCTGCCCCGTACTTGTTCTCGAATGTATAAATATTTGCCCGAATTAGTTAACCTCAAAAGTTCTCACATTTTCACGAAAGTATGGTAGGGCCTTCAATCTAAAACTATTTGTGAGGTAACAAAACGAGCACATTCCATCCAAGTCAAGTCCACGAATTACAAAATATTCCTGCAAAAATTATTGGACATCGTAAAACCGAGATTCGTCCTTTTTTCTTCCAGTAAACATTAGGATGACTTTATACTAAAAGAGGAACAGGGTGGAACGCCATTCCGGAGCATTTTTTTTTCACGAAAAATAAATAACAAAAAATTGTGAAGACGTCCTTAAAACAACGCGATTTTTGTCACCCAGGTTAGAGAGTTCCGGCATTGCTTATTTTGCGACTACACAACTGAAGAGGAATTTCTACTGCCATATGTAGGTATCTGGTACATGAATGATCCGCACCAAAACTTCTTCATCCATTTTCTTCCGTGATCACTTTGCAGTATCAGAGCTTCCCATTTTAGTTCAAAATATTTGTCCCATCGTTAAACCTTAAATGCAAAAGCTGAAGCACTAATTAAAGAAATAAATTTATCTGCTTAGTCAATTCAGAAAATTATTATTAAATTGTTGAGGATTGTTTCAATCAAGATGGTAGCTTAATCGTATGCACTCATTCCGTCCAAGTCTTCGTGGCATGGCCCCAAAATCAGAGGCGTATCGTCCGTATGTGCCCCGAGCGCCACTCTTATAGGGCGATATGTGGACGAAACATTAGTACGTTCATGTCATTTTTTGAAGTCAAATATGATGAAGAAGCGAAAAAATAGTAGCATGCCCTGGGCGTCATTTACCACTAGAAAAAAGCCATCTTTTGCCCTGGGCGCCATTTACCACTGGAAGAAAGCCATCCTTTGCCCTGGGCACCATTTACCACTGGGAAAAAGCCATCTCTTGCCCTGGGCACCATTTACCACTGGAAAAAAGCCATCTTTTTTGTCTCTGGACGCCATTTACCACTGGGAAAAAGCCATCTTTTGCCCTGGGCACCATTTACCACTGGGAAAAAGCCATCTTTTGCCCTGGCGCCAGCTACCCTTGATAATGTCACTGCCCAAATTTATATTATACGACTCCATATGGGGTCGGGAGCCATTCTTTAAACCATGTATGTTCTGTGTTTCATTACTGAAAAGCAGTCACGTGGATGCAATGAATAACCTATTCATCAAGGACGTCTAAGTAATGTGACCGGTCGTGCGTGTCGACTTTGTGAGACTGAGATGGTATTTAATGCATAGAATTAGTCACTGCAACAGACACCGGTCTGCAGGGATGTGTGAAAATTTGATATATATATATTCAAGGAGTTTTTTTTCAAAATCGCCCACAAATAGATGATGGGGACAACAAATGAAATATATTCAATTCCCTTCAAATTGTTGTCAATATTATGTTACAGAATATATACGAATATTGTGCATAAATTCAAAATTTTCAACATCCGACATAAATGCGCTTCGAAGCCCTTATCCGTACAGAAAATATTCACGAATCAGTTCAATGATGTAGGTAACTACTTGCAGAAATGTTATTCTGTATTTGTTCAGGAATGCTCAAGCTTTTTGAGAACTTTCAGAGCTAGATAAGTGACCAAACCTTTGCGAGAGTATTGGAGGGCTTTAAATCGAAAATCATTTAAAAAAAAATTCATATTGCGCATGCCATCCAAATTAATAATATCGCTACAGTAATAACCAAACATGGTAAAGCCCAAGATCTTTTTGTCTACAGCAAATGGGATTGATTTGTGTCGACTACTGCTTATAAAAATGCTATTTGGTACCTGCTCAGGAATGCTCAAGCTTTTTGACAACCTTCAGTGTCACATAAGTGGCCAAACTTTTGCGAAAGTTTGGGAGAGCCACTACTTTCACTCACATCAAATATCATTTTAAATAAATTTATATCGCACATGCTATACAAATTAACCGCAAACTACTAAAATACTCTTGCAGTAATAACCAAAGATGGCAAAACCCAAGATCTTCGTGTCGACAGCAAACGGGATTGATTTGTGTCGAAGATGCCTCCTCCAGGTGTTTGGCAAAAGAATGATCTATCGATTTCGAGAGGCAATCTCCCGGGCGACAGGCCAAACGAGAAATCGATCGACACTTGTTATAGAACTACTCCACCGAGTTTCTACGATTTCACGATTGGATGATGATAGTTGTTGAGGGGAGTGAGGCAGGGGGTGCTAATAGTCATCGGTTAGCTAAAGCATCATTCGATAAGTATTTACTTCATGGATAAAAAACTAATCGTCCGAAATAACATGGTTTGTTGTGGAGTAATTAGGATTGCGCTAATGGAACGTTCATTTTTATTGAAAATGGTTTATTCGATACAAAAAGTTTCTGTGATTATCTCCACGTGTAAAATAGGAATTATTTGTTAGTTAAGGAAGTTTATTATGAGTTTTATTCATCACAGGAAGTTTAATATTCATCAGAGATATGAAATTCTTTCAGTTATTAAACAGGAAAGAAGAATTCGTGATGAATCAAGCGGCTTGTCTGTTGGCAAACAAATCATCAATAATGGGAAGAAAATAAATTCTATGAATAGATATCTATTGTCAACATCAATTTGGATATGACATAAGTTTAAAGGAAAAACGTTATCTTTCCTTTAATGTTACTTGCATGTATATGCGGCTTTTCAAATATATAGAGGTTACTGAAATATTTTTCATGCTTCTTTTTACATATTGGGTTGAGTAATAATTGATGAACTTTTTTCACAAATTTAAACATTAAATTACACAAACAAAACGTATTAGCAAAATGTTTTATATTATTTGAGAGATAATTTACAATTCTATAAGATACTGTGCATTTTGATTTTTTAAAATTTTCTTGATTTTTGAAGTTTTTCAGACCGTTAACATGGAATGCCAAGTGCAAAAATAACTGAGTATTTTCGACACCATTTTTCTTAATCGAGGTGTTAAGACTGCCAAAGCTACGCGTGAGATTTATGCTTTGCAGTGCCCCAAGAAGCAGCAATGCCTAAAAGTATTGCATGACGTTGTATTCGGGTTTAAAAAATGAAGAACGGTTGGACCAACTTCCTCGTCAAACGACCACAGGAATTTTTAAAAAATAAATTCGAAAATTTAAAATAAATTTGAAAAACTCTCTTGAATTATTACTCCACCCAAGACTACGAATATAAAATTCATAATGGGCGAAGCGATATTTAATAATTCTTTTAAATTAAATTTTATGAATCGGAAAAAAAGTAGAATGTCATTAGTAAATTCTCGTGACCAGTCAGATAAACATTGCTAACAATATCACTGTAGGATATATCAAAGCTACTACAAACACGGTTAAACTTAATATAAAAAACTATTCGAACAGAATTATTCATTGTGACAAAAATATCGCCATATATCTAGTTGCGAACATGCAAATGGCCTGCCCTACCCCTTCATGAAACATGTACAATATTTTCTCAAAAATATCTAAAACTTGTGCTCAGCATTCTAGAGTATAATAATGCTATGGAAATTGAAAGCAGGATGCGACATAAATATCCATTTTCGATAATTATTTCCTCACGATCATGTCTCTTCATAATCAATAATTCATAAAAATTCAGAAAGGAATTAAAACGTTACCATACACATAAAAATACTTAAAACCAAAGGGAAAAAACATAAATTCTTGAAAACTGCCAGTGGTGAGAGAAACCTTCGTCATTCATGCTCTTTCAAACATGAATCGCGTCGTTTTGAGATTACTGAGCAGGTTATCTCCGCCTCTGCATATAAGAAGTAAATTTCTAAGATAACTTTATTCTCATCCATCCATCATTATGAAAAGTTTTAAAAAATTAGATAGGTGAAATATAAATTTTCGCTACACTCATATGACGCATAAGATTTTGGAAATTCTTTTTATCAAACACAGAATAATCTTTTAGGTCATACAATTCCTTTATCATAAGCAGTACAATTTATACAGTGACTCAACATGGCGAATATAAAGCTGGGCATTCATCTGTACTCCATCCCAAGACTAGTTTTTTCCCCATCCATCCAAGTTAAAAAATGAGGCACGTCATTCACGGAGACTTCAAACTTTGTTTTGAGACAAGGTTCAAAGTCGCAGAACTCTACCCACCCATTCTCCTCTTCCCCTACTCCGGAGATTTCGAGTTTCATTTCTACCCTCGACGCGATGTCTCAATGTAGGCAGGTCCTTTGATGTGCCTCTACCCTCTAATAGAGGCCCCAAATTGGAATCGCCGCATGAAGCGTTGTATTTTGAGTTCGTCCGCTCTGCCAATTTCCATCAGTTTTTAAAAGTGACGATTGCTTTTTCCTTCCCGTGTTCTAAAAATTCCATTTTGGAAGAGATGTGAATGGACTGCTTAATAGTTGCGAAGACATTACGCGCAGAATAGTGGTAGTGGTCCAAAAATGTAATTTCGGAGTAGTAAAGAGTAATCAGGAAATAAAATTTCCGAATAGCAAGTTATGGAACTGACTCAATAGTTCGGTGGCATTTAACCCGACGGTGAGAACTTGAAATATGGTTAGCAGAGCTCTCCTCTCCATATGTCGCTGGATCAGACTGACTCAACCTTCCCAATGCCGGTTTAAAGACGGGAAGAGCAAAATCGAGAATTTCGTCTCTTAACAGCCTAAGTTGCTTCAGAACTAGACTAGTTATATTAACGTCCTGTTTAGATACCAAACCATGGCGTTTCTGAGGATTGCGCTCATATCATCCAACCGCTGAAAGGATGATAATGACAGCAAGGCTAGCAACTGCTTTCCACACCAGGGAGAAAGCATTTGACCCATGATTAGATTTAATGTGCGCAGGACCCATATATACGGTGGATCTTAGATGGAAACGAGTCTGGAATCTGTTATCCACAAATCACGAGTCCGAGACCTGTCACAGGCCATGAACACTAACGTAACGTTAAATTAAAGAATTCAGTAGGATTATTACATCAAATTAATGTCATGAAAATGACTTTTAGTGTTATCAAAAGCAAATACTTCATTTGGAAATCTTTTTGATGTGTAGAAATGTTTACAAACACATGTTAAAACAATGACATTGCAATAGAGAGAGGGAAACTTGAAGTCTAAAATATGTGTCGCGATTCTATATGGCATCGCAAAGAAAATTTTTGAGAGCTCGAAAATTTCAAACTAGGTGCTTCATTCACATATTTATATACCCGACTAAAACACATATGTTGATATAAGAAAGCAAAAGTAATTAAGAAAACCACCTTAATTCGAGTTTCTCATTAAATTTTTCCAAAAATATATTCTCAAAAACTGTTTTTTATTAATTATCTTTCTATAAATCATTTATATTTAGTGTTTGGTATTTAATACTACATTCGGGGTATCTTGTAAGTTTATCGTACGAAAATGAGGTCGAAGAAACCATTCTGATGGAAAGGGGATCGCTGACGATAAGAATTTCATTTTTAATATTTAAGAATTTAAGTTCTCTTCATGACCTGATAAGCCATGCGTTTACTTCAATAGATGATATGAAAGTTTTTCAAATTGCAATGAAAATCCACATACATCTGTGAACCAACAAAGGGATTTAAAACCAAAAAGAAGAGGAAGAAAAAAGAAACAAGATAGTTCACCTGCCACAATGATCCACATGTCCATCGAAATCCTTTGCGGTTCCGATGGCTGACTTTCATCTCCACCCAACGGTTTGACTCATAATGAACAAAAAGCAAAATTGAGTGGGAAATGATAAAAAAAACTATCACATTCTCTTGTAGATAAAAGTCGAAGCACAGAGATAAGGACTATAGTCTATCTTTGACGTAAGAATATCCGGAGAGAATTGACATCGTATCTAGTGTTTGTTTGAACAATGGATTTGGAAATGTTTCTTCATCCTACAAGAAAGACATTCCCCAAACTTGTTATTTTTCGGTTGTGCTACAGAATGAAGAATCAAAAGTGAATCACGACTCGAAAAAAATCAAACGACGAGTTCGTGACGATATTCTCGACAATGTCTTTTGGAACAGGAAACGGGGCTAAATATTTTGATTTTAATAGAATGTCGTATTTCACGATTAGATTATTAATGGTATTGATTTGTAATTTATATAAAAAAATCTCTAAAATTTGTCATTTATTTCGACCCTGAAGTAGTAATAGATGGTCTTGTCTCCACAGGGATTGATGTTGGTGCCAAGCCTTTGAAACAGATACTGAATCTAAGCCAATTAACCTTCAGAAATCTCCTTTTATAGAAAAAGAATTAAATGCATTGAATAAATATAGCTAATTTCGCATTTTATATCGATCAAAACTGAAAATGCAAACCTTCCCACTGTGTGTGTGAATACTAAAAGAACTTATAGACTATTTTAGATCACAGCTAATAACCCTTGATTGTTTTAAAGTAACGGTCTGAATATATGAAAGTTATAATATTCGATAAATAATTTATTATAATATTCAATTTAGATAATATTCTATCTTATATGTTATAATATTCTATTAAAATGAGAAGTAGTAATGAAAAGAGACCAATAATTTTAACTTGAAAATTTCAACCAGTATTAATCCCAAAAGTATAATAGATTTAGAACTTGAAATAATGAAATGCTTCAGCAACTAATCAGTAAAGGTTCAAAACCACATGACAAATATGCTTATAACTTCCATTCGATTCCATTCTGTATTTAAACTCCCAATTTAGAATTGCAATTTAAGGTAAGAAAAATTTCAGACAGAATATCGATAAAGTAAAGGGCACATGAAGATGAGGATAACGGACAATGTGTTATGCTATTTGAATAAAATAAAGATTAACTGTCACGAGTTCTCCCTACAATGGAAATTGAAGAGCGATTTATTTTTTAAGCTCAACACTCTTTTCTATTCTTCTTCTCGAGTCTTTATTAACGCAACAAACGTACTTTATTTACACTACGACACACTCTGATTCCAGAGATAAAAATCTCCGGTTTGCAGTTTGATGAGTGTGCGTAGAAATTTTATTGAACAAAAAAAAGAAGTGTTACATACAGTGTTTTAACATCGACGAAAACATGTGAAAAATATAAAACGATGAAAAGTGTGCATTAACATATGAAAAGAAAGATTCGCGGAGCAAAAACAATTTTAAGACAGGTCCCAAAAGTTCGCTGATCTATATACACTGTAGGAGGACTGATTAGGGCCCTAAGATTTGAGCCTCTGAGGGTCGTAGTCCGTAAGTCTGAGGTCTTGGAAGGAGAGAAATCTGGTCGGAGTCCGACGAACTGGTTGCGTCGGTGGCTGTTTTAGAGGTTCTCATCTTCAGTAAGGAAAAGAGCAAAAAAAAAAAAGGTACTGTAATGCTTCAGATCTCCACAGAAAGCAGATGGAAACAGTGGCGGCGATTGGGGGGGTGAGGAGGAACAAATTTATAGACACCGAAAAGTATCCCGAATTGTAGAGGGTCGACAACAACAAAATTTAAAAATTTAGTTACAAAATTAGCTAGCTTTCCCGGACAATATTGTTATTTATAATTCCTAGTTTCAGGCACCTAAAATGAAATAAAAATTTTATTTTTGGAAAAAGTTGGGGAGGAGGCGGCTGCCCCCCGCCCCCCCCCCCCCCAGTCGCCACCACTGGTTAGAAAAAATATTCCCCGTTTCCAAACATGA
>BGPR01008613.1:0-18029 GCA_013235015.1 Araneus ventricosus | reverse complement strand
CCCCCCCCCCAGTCGCCACCACTGGTTAGAAAAAATATTCCCCGTATCCAAACATGAACGTTCTAAAAACTTGCACCAGTATTCATAAAAAGCAATACCAAAGATAAACTATAAGTCAAAAACCGTATGCATACATTTTCTAAATATTTTACGTTTTGCTTAGAAAATAATTTTCTCTACTGGTTTGTAAATATACCAAAAACTTCAAGCGCCTTAGGAGCTTTCAGTTCATCTACCCACATTCACGAGCCTCCTGAATTTATTTATCTGGTTCTTCTGCTGTAACTCGGTTTTCCCAACCATTCTTATTCCAGACAACACAAGCAGCATTAGTCACTGGATCACTTCATCTTTATCATCCCATTCCCAAACTACCTTTCCCCCTAAGGACGTATTCCGACCATCACTCAAGGGGGCTCCAAGACTGGCAAATCGCCAAGTGGAGGTCTCGATTCTCGCTCCAGATGCCAAACATCCAGCACAAGATGAGTTTTTTTGATTTTCTGCCTTGGAGTATCTTTATGGATGATAATGGTACAGATTACGATTTATTAGAACTCTCAGAGATTTCGTTCTCCTCCTCTCTCGCCCAGTTTTATCGGGGGACATTATCTGTGCAAGTTCGTTCTAGTTTAAGGGCAGTAATGGAGAGATAATTCGTGTTTGGGAAGAGGAGTTTCATCTAAAGGCATAACTCCTTGCAAGAAGAAACTAGATGAAATATTACAGCATTTGAATTAGAAACAAAATAAGTACGAAAACTTTTGGGGCTTGTCTTGTTTAACTCTTCAAAACTCTGGGGAGCCAGGTAACTTAAAAATTTTCCTTAGAAAGCAATCAGTTAAGTTCTTTAATTAGACATAAATGACAGTTTCTACATAAGTGATATCTAAAGCAACACACACAGGGTGTATTTTATAAATGAATTCAGCATTAATTGCCATGAAACCTTTTTTTTTTATTTTACAAATGGCTTATGTTCATATTCACGGCAATGTTCTTTTCTACAGACACTATGGCAGACTTTATCGTATATTTTTTTGTACATAATTTTTTCGCAAATCACAAATTACAGAAACGTTAACCTTAATTTTAATTTCTCCTACTTTTTTATAATGATTCACTTTCATTTAAAAACGAATTTTTTAATAACAAATGCAGCCAAAAATAACAGTAATGTTTTTTTTTATTAAGTCATTAAAAAATTCTTTAGCCATTTTTTTCAGAAATGCAATCGTTTTTGGCATTTCAACTACATTATTATGGCAATAATACTAAACTAGTCACATGACTGAACAAATGAAAGCTACAACAACTTATCGTATTTCGCTTAAATATGTAAATAAGAAGTGCTTCAAATATTAATTAATAATTCTTAAATACTACACTTTCGCTTTTTGTGTTACAAATTTCGTACACAGTAACTTTCCAAGCATAAAAGACATTGTTCATTTCTTATGGTAGTTACTACAAGGTAATTTACTTTAAAACCATTTAAAATTTTGATAAACCTTGGTTTTAAGATTTTTGTCACCGGCGGAAATTATATAATTTTTAACTTCCGTCAAGTAGTTAAAGTGATATCCCAGCAGGCATTCTATTCACCAAAATATTCTAATCCTTTTGACAGTAACAAATAATAATCGCTCGAGTTCCTTCTACTATGACGTACAGCAACTTATGACGTACTATAGTATCACAATTTCGCAAATTTCCGTAACATGTATCAATATTTGTTTGGAACTCTAGGAATTGTTATATTAATGATTGTTATATTATTAATTGTTTTATATTAACCCCTTAACTGAATTGGACTTAATATTACGACTCCGGCAGTTATCAGTTCAGAACAGTTCATGTAGAGATTCCAAAGTTATGGTTACTAAATACAGTTAAATAGTTAATCAGTGAAATTCGATATCAAAAACATTTAAATCCACAGTTATTAACATTTAAATTCACTTATACAGCTGATGCAAAATATAATATCTGTGAAGTAGGACCACACATAGTTATGAGCATTGAAACTAAAAGCCGAGCGCAATACATAAGAACTACAACCGATATATTCAGGTATTCGATATTTCGTAACGAGCCTTATGATGCGACCTAAATGAATTATAACCAGCGGGAGTGGTCTTCCCAAACCTTTCTCGTATACTCCTAACACATTAGAGAAAAAAAATGAGCTAAAAGGCAGTGAAACGAACAAGAAACCCTAACGCAGTGGCGAGAAAAAATAAGCGGAACGTCATACCACGATTTCCGAAGATCGTCCGACGCGGAAGTGGAATTAAGAGCCGGCGTGATTACCAATAGGGCTGGGTGTAAGATAAAGAAAATGAAATTTGCAGTTTGAACGCCCTTTTTTTTAATCGATTGAGACAAACATTGGACGCAAATCTACCATTAGGGTAAGAAGTTCCAAATTCCTTTTATCAAAGTAATTTCTTAAAGAAGTTATTGCGTTCAAAACTATGCAATTAAAGAGACAGGCAACCCGTTGACGGATTTGGCCCATAATTTGATACGGACCTACATCCCTGAAGAGAAAACTATGTACCAAATTTTATCTATCTAGCTATTCAAGTTTCTGAGTTATAGTGTTCACATGAACGCGGACAGACTTCACTTAGACGGATTTTGTCCAAAATTTGATAGAAACCTACAAATTAAGTGTCAAGATCACATACCAAATTTCATCCTTTTATATCTAATAGTTTTCGAGTTATCGTGTTCACAGACAGACATAATTCCAAAATTGTGTTTTTCGGACTCAGGGAGGTCAAAAACGTGGAGATTCGTCAAAACCTCGAGTTCGAATTTTTTGACGATTACCATACTTTCTCTTTGTATACTTCGTATACGAGAAAGTAAAAACGTCTAAAGTTATCCGAAAATCAGCTTCGTAAATTTAAAGAGTAAATCAATCCTGATATTAATGTTTCCTTTTTAACTACTATTGCATTACACTCATTCTGAAGAGAAACCAAACAATGGAGAAGTTGCATTTTATCCATAAATATGTATTTGAATTTGAGGTGATGTTGTTTAATTCTTACTCCCCCCCTTCCAGAATATGAATACATTTCCAAATGAACCAGCGGGAGTGGTCTCCCCTAAACTTTCTCGTATACTCCTAACACATGTAGAGAAAACTAGAATAATAAAAGACGTCAAATAAACTTCCGTCGCAAGTAAACCAAAGTTGGAACCACGCGTGGTTTGAAGGATCAAAACAAATTCAAATCCTCTGCTCATTCTTTTGCGCAACAGGACCTGGCGAGACTCCCTAAATGTTTGCTTCCTTACAAAATCACTCCAGAATTGGTTTTTGGCAAACTGCCAAGTTTCGGAGCGTCCCTTCCTTGCACAGGCATTGCCACCAGTAGGCATGCGCAGGGAGTTAGTTTCAAAACTGAACAAGTATGCGATTATACAGGCCGACAGACAGTCAACCCTTTGACGGATTTGGCCCAAAATTTTATACGGACCTACATTCATGACGATAAAAACTGTGTATAAAATTTTATCCATCTGGCTTTTCAAGTTTTTGACTTATAGCGTTCGCATGACCCCGAACATACAGACAGACAGACTTCCCGTCGACGGATTTTGTCCAAAATTTGATAGAAACCTACAAATTATGTTTAAAGACCACATACCAAATTTCATCCCCGTAGCTCTAATAGTTTTCGAGTTATCGTGTTCACAGACACACACACAGACACACACACAGACAGACATAATTCCAAAATTGTGTTTTTCGGAATCAGGGAGGTCTAAAACGTGGAGATTCGTCAAAATCTCGAGTTCGAATTTTTTGACGATTACAATACTTTCTCTTTGTATACTTCGTATACGAGAAAGTAAAAATCACTCCCAAGAAATGCAGAAGTGACCAAGCGTATATACTTACAATACCTGCGTCACACAATGACTCACTTAAAGTTCATTTGTTATCATATCTATCTCCTATCTCCATTATTTACAACGGGAAGTTCAAATAAGAATTTGTAGGTAAACAATAACATTATACTCGGCAGCAGACTAACCTAATTGACAAAATGCATCATATTTAACATTATCTTTAGTGTCAAGTTAGGTTATCACTGAGTATAGTTAAGATTTAAGGAGGATTAAACTTGTCTTATCTTAATCCTCAAGTGACATGTAACTTTCCAGAAAGCTATCAGCAAGTTAAAAATGCTTTTACTTTCTCGTGTACGAAGTATACAAAGAGACAGTATTGTAATCGTCAAAATATTCGAACTCGAGATTTTGAGAAATCTCCACGTTTTAGACCTCCCTGAGTCCGAAAAACACAATTTTGGAATTATGTCTGTCTGTGTGTGTGTCTGAGAACACGATAACTCGAAAACTATTAGAGCTACGGGGATGAAATTTGGTATGTGATCTTAGCACATAAGTTGTAGATTTCTATAAAATTTTGGGCTAAATCCGTCAAAGGGTTGACTGTCTGTCGGTCTGTATAATCGCATACTTCTGAAGACAATATCTTCTAAAAGAAATGACTTAGATAAATGAAATTTCGTATGAAGTCTTGAAACCCTAATTTTAGATTTGTCTCCAATTTCCGTTTAAATCGGTTTAAAAAATGCGCTGAAATTGAATATTCGGTTTTTTCCTCATTCTACGACGCAAGGAAAAAAAAAAAAAAAAAAAAAGGCGCGAATGCTGGAGCGAGCATTTTCCCCACTTTAGGGAATACCGAACGTTTTCTGACGCGCGGTGTATTTTTTTTCCCTACCCATGTTATTCGTATGCGAGAAAGTTTTGGGGAGGCCACTCCCGCTGGTTTTTCTTAGAATTTTTAAAGAAGCTTTTCGTACTGTAAACATTTATTTAAACCAAAAACTAAACTCTGGCTTTTATAACAGATGAACCAGAAAAGAGGGAGGGACGAGACGGATAAAATTCTTTCTTATAAGTGAAATAAAACTTAACTCTTCCATGCCCAACAAATAATAAATATCAAAAATTATTAAAGCAGATATAATATGCAATGTAGATAATATTACACTTAGAGTGGTCGCTTCACCCTCAGAAACACTGCGATCCCGGTTTTAGTTCGATAACATTGTACAATTAATGTGACGTTCTTGACTGATACATATGAACCCGACAGCATAGATTTTTAAAGTTGAAATTTTCAAAAATTTAGCTCCATTCTCAACAACAGCAGGAAGTGACAATATACCAGATTTGGTACCGCCACAATGAAATTTAAAGATCTGCACCTAGAAGAAAGAATATTTGCCATAGATGACTTTTAATGAAATTTCCGAGATATACTAAAAATAACTTATTATTGCAGAACAAAGAGGCAGTATACCAAACTAAAAGGCTCTTAACTGAAAACTGTAGACGCATATAAGTGATATGGATTTTCTAAGGGTTCTTTTTTTAAACATCACCAACTTTTTCTATGCATTGTGATCTAAACTGAAAGCTACAAATTTAAATGGTTAACAAATAATACTTTCAATGTATCTTACCTTCAGCACAGTAACACCATGTAGATTAAAGCACCGTTTCAAATAAAATATATAGAAAGAGAAATGAAATTTACAGGTTCTCTTATCCCCTTGACCTACGAATTTATTTACCCCCCCCCTCCAGTTAGATGACGCATCCTACTTGAGACATTTATTGTTATTTCAATGCAAATAAGAATGCCAAAGACGTCCGAGATATTTAAGCCTGTCCAATTGATTTTTGTCTTTTAAATTAATTGCTATTTTGACTTAACCCTTCTTTGCATGATGGTGGAAATTTCCATCATAACATTGAATGCCCAAAAATTATATAAAAGAATAAGTTCACTTTAAGTTGATCGTGTCTGGATACCTTTTTAATGTCCATTGCATAAAAAAAACATAGCTGTCAAAAACAAGCAAGTGTCACTATCAGTAAAACGAGCTTGAAGTTGTCATTCCGCTGTTTGTTGTAGTTGCAATAAACGTATGATTTCGTTTTTAATTTTGTTTTATTATATTTGAGTTTCTATTGCTAAAAAAGTGATGCGGAGGAAAGGTTTGTAACATGTGTTTCTGTTATTTTTAGAGCAATTTCTGAAAAAGTTTGCGTTTAATCTAACTTTGCATGATGATGGAAATTTCCATCATATTGTTTTTTGCTAAATTTATACTATAAATATATACTAAGATTTTTTTAACCATTTTTCCTTTAATTTTGAACATGAATTATATCATCTTGATTTATTTCACCAATAAAGAAAAAATCATTCAAAGAAGGGTTAACTACAGATTGAAACATCAAAATTTCTGTAATTCAATGCGCGAGTGAGATTTGTCATTCTATGCGAAGGGTTCAAGTAAAAACTGTAAATTCCCACCTATGGAGACATCTCAAATATGTAATGCTTACTTATACAGCAGAGTCTCGCTTCCCGGTGGAATATATTAAGGTGAGGGGTCGAGTTACCCGTCCAGAAGAGGGGTCGTAACTCTGCCTGAGGGGGACGTCGCATGTCCCTCGTAATGGGGGCTATTATGCGGAGGCCACAGAGGTCGATTTTTGTCGTAGCGGCCGGGTCAGTCATGCTTTTCCGGCACGCTAAGGCTGGCCGGAGAACTCATTTGTGGCTTGTGCTAACTAAAAACCATATAAATATATATCTTTACATATTAGATTACAGGGAAAAGAGTTTTAAAAAGCTGTTATGGCACATTTTGAATTTCATGTCCTTAAAAATTAACTGCTGATGTGTTGTGGCGATGGAGTTCACGAACTCGAGGGTCCTTCACTGCCGGACATTGCTGTAGCTTAAGAAAACAGCGGCATTGCAAGTATCGAAACATAATAAATTTCGAAGTGCAATATAATTCTTAAAGAAAATACATCGCAAAATTTAGTCAAGTTTGAGTTAAAATATGGAAAATAAAATAAATGAATAGAATTATTTGAATGCTGTTTGCTCGTTTTTTACATTGCGTTTATTTATTACAAATTAAACCATAAAAATCTCCATTTAAGGAGGCGTTTTTTGCCCCTTAAAGCAGGAGTCTCCGCCCTTCTGTGCTAAGGGGTCAAATCTTGTGATCATGCGCACTGATGCAATATGTACGGGACCGAAAGCCACCAGCCTGGTTTGGCAAGTGGCACTTTATTAAACGGACGTAACTGAGAAGATAAGAGGTGCAATTGAGAAACAGAAGCTCGACGCCCTCCTGTTTGAGGAGAGCACTATTTTTATTTTTAATTTTTTTTTCTCAACTCAGACTACTGTCAAACTCGTGGAGGTCAAAAGCAGTTCTTCTCTCTGGGGTTGGGTCGATGTTTCGATGGCTTCATTGAATAATAGCTGGTAGCAGCAGAGATTACAACTGGTTCAGATTATCTGATTAAACAGGGCTGTTCTTCTATGTGAGGATGAAAACTGGGGCAATGCTGCCTTCAAGATAAAAAGAAATAAAATTGAATGGAGTGTCTCAGTTTTCAGTTTATGCGAATATAAATGGTCTGTGTGAACTATTTATCCAAAAAAAGGCATTAAACAACATTCAAGCAATTGCAGCTTCGCATTAAAAGGTAATTAACCCTTCGCAGACAAGTGACAGTATGCTTTATCTTGATACGCCGTTTAGGTAAAAAAAAATAATAATACAATAAAATAAAGAGATAATAAGAAAGTAAGAAGCAAAACTCTTATTTATATCGTCAGAAGGTGCTCTTCGCAGCATAGCTGCCAGATCGAATGCGATTATCCCATTGCCTAGGGTTGGAGGTTAATTGCAAATGTTAATTTGTCAAGTGATTTCATATCGTAGACGACGTCCAATGCGACAGTTTTATCTCTGCAATCCACATATTAATAATATTGAAACTGTAACAAAGTGAAAAAGCTAAGCATTAATTACTTTTCCTCGCATGGAGGGTTTTCGCACTTCACTGACTCATACGTCACCTTTGGCAAGATTTCGAATTAGCTCGATGAACGACCTGTCTCGAAAGTATATAATGGGTCAAACCTGGTAATTCTGACCTGCGGTCAATTCTTAAGTAAAAACTGATAAAGATGAAGTATCTATCAAGCCGATACGACAAAAAATTTTCACAGCATTAAAGAAATAGTAATGTCTGAAGAGGAAAACGTATGAGGAGCAAGCTAAGTGTGCACTGTTTAAACTTAGTTGCAATGAATGATTCACAAAACATGCAGAAAAGAGAACAGTGACAAGGAAAAGATACGCCTTTTGTAGCTGTACTATAATGATGCATTAAACGTTTCACTAACACTTATTTTGTGAAGTGTTGGGATTCTCAATCGCACTCGCCGGTTGAGGGCGCTGTCCTCCCCCGAGGGTTGGGGATTGTTTTTTTTTAATGAGTCGAGTTGCGAAGGGTGAAGGAACGTTTCGGAAGGAAGGGTCGCAACAATTATTTCCATTTTGCTATTCTATCCGTACTCAATGTTTGTCCTGTCTTCTATGTTATTATCTAAATAAACTGTTTTGTTAACTATGGAGCATTGGTAATCCATTCAAAAGAACCAACACCACCTTAAAAAGGGTCACGATCGCTACACTCTGTATATGGAAGTCTGTTTTCACATTTTCTTGTTTCTAATTCGATTAATTACACAGATTATTTGTTAAGGACAATATCACGAGTCGACGATTTTCCCAATTGATTTAAATAAAAAATTTTTTTAAAATTTTAAATCAGGCGAGTAAAATTAGAACAACTTTCGTCATGATTTTCACTAATTTACCAAGGGAAAAAGTAAATTAAGAATTTTTTAATTCATCCGCTTGTTTTCTGCAATTCAATCATTACTGGCATTTGAATTGTATTGACTCTGGAATTTGAACTGTACTGACAACAGCAATAAGCCTAGACGGTGCATCATTTTGACGTTTTTTGATTTCGATGGTTAAAAAAAAATACCTACAGAGCTGTAAAAAGTCGTAGAATAATTTTTTAGGAAAAATGAACTCATATAATTATATTTTTTACGTTTCGAAGCAATAAAATGAGCCTTTGTAATCAGTAAATAATTATGCAACTAATAACTTTTCCGAATGCAAAGGGTTAAACGTAGACTCGTGACTTTTACCAACGTAAGTATATTTATTTAATAAAGGTTAAAAAAAATTCCTAACGACTTCTCTTCTTGGCTAAAGCAAGCACATACAGTCGTTTTATCACTGGCATTAATGACAGCAATAACCTATCCATGGAAATGAATAACATTCAAAGGAATTATGATATGGAATTTGAATTATTCACTAAAATAAGGCGACTATATTCTAAACATCGTAAAAATTGAGATGAAAAATTCATCAGACTAATTTAAAAATATTAAACCAAATTATCCTTAATTAAGAGTTAATTAATGTAAACTATTCAATCCTTGGTAAAGAATGGGACAATTTGGGACAGTTTATATAAAATCGGGACAAATCCAGGATTCTTTTTAAAATTTGAAACACAATATTTAATACAGACACTGTCCCGCCAAATCGGGGGCGTCTAATTACTTTATCTTTTTGCATATTCTCCAGGACTTTTTTTTATAAAAAAATCGAAATACAGTGTTTAATATATAGATTGTCCAGACAAATCGGGGACGTCGTAGCTATTTTATCTTTCCGCATATTCTCCCTCTAATGAACGTTATAAGTTCGAAAAAACTCTTGATCCAGCACCACAAGGTCAGTGTTCCATCCTTTCCACGTGCACGGTAAAGGACCTGAAACAATGAGCGTCCAACATTGCGTATCTGACTCACCCGCAGTCAGTCACAGGGAAATGTTTCCCTTTATTTTTGTGGCGATTTCGAAGAGCTCGTGCCTGCGTGCCACTGCGACGGTCAGTTCAGACAGAGTTAAACAACCCCGAAAAAAAAATGAAAGAATGGGGCTATTCAGCAGTCTCTTGATGGCTGCATTACCATAGGAACCTTGGTTCAAGGTTACTTTGAAAAGGTTTTGGGGACGTTGAGGTACTTCATTTGATATTCCACGCTGTTTTTACAAAAGAAAATTGTACTTTTATTACTTTCTTTAGTACGAGACATTCAAAGAGAAAGTACTGTAACTGCCAAAAAATTCGACTTCAACTTGTTGATATATCTCCACGATTTAGACTTTCACGAGTTCAAAAAATCCATTTTTGGCATTAAGTCTGTCTGTGTCAAAATCGGAACAAGGTAGAAGAATGAAACTTGGTAAGCTGTCTTAACACCAAAATTATCGATTTCTATGACATTCTTGGACGAAATGAGTCTCTCTGTCTGTGCGCCCGTGTGCATATGAACACAATAACTAAAAAACGCAGCGAGCTATATGGATAAAATTTGGCATATGGTTTTATCCCCAGGTTTGAAGATCTGCATTAAATTTTGAACGAAATCCGTCAAAGTGTTACTTGTCTTTTTGTGCTAATGTGAACACGATATCTTAAAAACACGCTGAGTTTGATTGCTGAATTTCAATATGTTATTTTTACACCAAAATTGTAGATCAATTACTACTGAACAAAATATCTAGTTTTAGATAGATCCGGTAAACGGGAAGAGGTATTAAGTTCGATTACGCGTAGACCGTCCCTGTCTGTCCATGCGTATGCGAACACAGCAACTCAAAAACAAGCTAGATAAATAAAATTTGGTACATGGTTCTGACATCTAAACTGTAGATCAGCATTGTATTTTGGACTCAATATCTCTAAGGGAAGAGGTCTAAAATTCGCATTCGGTTCTCTTCACAATACAACGAAGCTAAACACGAAACTTCCCACAAGATGGAAATCGACCAGAAAGACCCGAGGAGAACAATCCTTCTGCTTTTCACACACTTTTATTCTATGAGCTTTTTAAACGTTAAATATTTTACAAACGTAGAAATGAAAGTGGTAGCAATAGAAACCGATGAAATATTGGTGTAAATAGAATTAGTAAAGGAATAATCATCTAACTACAATAAAATATATTATTAAAACTTAAACGGAAGGCTGTTCAATAAAATACACTTGAGAATAAAAGATATATTTTCTAAGCCCATTTTACTCATGAGTGGCCAAATATGAGTTCGCGACGCGCAAATGAGTTCAAACGTACAGAAAGACATTAAGGTTTATGACAATAATTCTGAACGTTGACAAATCTAGAATTATTAGATTGATCAGAGAATGATTCTCAGAACTAATTCTTGTAAAGATACATTTTTTTACAAAAGACAATTCAACAACAGCATGGATTTTGTAGACAGGAATAAATAAATAAAATATAAAAAAAAACTTGTGTTGTCAAAATCCCCTTTGAAAAAAAAGTTAAATATTGACCAATAAATAATCCCTCATAAACATTTTCCTTATTTCCAGGTTTTTTGTTAAAATTGTATAAAACCATTTAAATGCATAGCAAGCACTTTTTATACAATGATAAAATCTCTGCAAAAGTAAAAACAATTAGAAACAGAATAATTGCTAGAAATAAGTTAACATAACATAATGGTGACTTAACGGAAAATGTTAGAATTTCCCAATCTAAATGCTTTGTCTTACAAATTCTCCAACTAAACGAATATCAACTTGTCTTTCAATTAATTAAAGCTACAAGAAAACGATAAAAACTTTACTTAATTTAACATTTTTTTCTGAATGGAGAAGTTCCACAATATAATGGTAATATTCATAAGGAATTTCAGCAATTTGCATCTAACTCAATGTTGTTGTTTTTTGTATTTACTAGAGGATTCAGCTCCTAATTTGAAAAAATATCGTTTACTTTTTTTGCTAAGCTTTTTTTAAAGATAATTTTAGCACGTCTTTGAATGAAAGTAAAGGCAAGAAATAGAATCTACTTACGCCCGCCGATCGAAGTTTTCTTCCCTTCATTGGATTCCGGAACATTAATGTGAACGTGTTTGTGCCGTCTGATCCATTGCCTTATCGCTAAGAGGCTGGAAGATTACAGCTGAACGAGGCAAGACAACAAGATTAGGAAATAGACGTTAGTTTTCTCGGATCAAATGTTTATCCGAGAATCGGATTGCTTTCCTTTTACATAAGATTTCATTTTATTTATTTATTTTCATTTATTATTATCTTAATTTTGAAAATCTAACGAATCTAATACAGGGTTGTAAAAACAATTTTGCTTTCGCATCACTTTAATAATAGAATGGAACTTATCGAAATATCTTTTAACGCTTTCTATTTCAAAAAAATATTACTAAAGCGACCGTTAAAAAAAATTTAAGGAAAGATTGCATTTCTCTAAATTTTTTCCCAAGGAAAAATTGTCACCATTTGTTGAACAAGGAAAAAAAGAAACGAAATCTGACTAGAAACAAATCTAGTCACTTTGTAGCAACCATGCCAAAAATGCACATTCGGTTCAGTATATTCTACCAGTATTGAAATGGAAACAGAACAACACATTCAGATCAAACCCACGATCTTCTAGCCAGATAAATATTCGCTTACAGTGGTTTGTTTATTCTATCAACTGCAGGGAGGTCCTAATTTAAGCGTTCCAACACCAAATGGGATTATGAACGTACATTTTAGGTGATGAAAACAAGATTAGAACCTGTATCTATTAGATTTTTCTACGTTAATATGCAAAAATAATACACAGAGTCATCATGTGCTGATACATTTTCTTAAAATTTGTATAAATAACTATATTTAACTAATTTTGTTCTTATTCATAAATATTTAATGATATACTGGACAATTTTACTTTCATATTTATATGGTCGCGAAAATGGGATACACACTTGAGATATTGTAGCGACGGATTCGGAAAGCCTCCGCGCTTTTGCGCATGCGCAGTTATTTTCATCAAAATAGAGGGGAAAGTAAAGAATGGAAGGATGATGTTTACATTTTACTGAGCGTGATCTAACCAAGAACTCCGGAAATGCGCTCATATGACTCATTGCCTGACACCCCTTTCCGGTGTAAAATCGTCCAAAAGTGGTAGTCTCGAAATCCGTTGCTGAACAGTAGTGCTAATTTTTTACAGCTGAATGGGGGGAGGAGAGTGGGAAGAGTTTATATAGCTCTGACCTATTGCAGCAGATATATTACAGAAACTGTTACTAAACTAAGTTATTTTACCTCTTAATTTTTGTCTACTCATTGTCTTTTAATTTAATTTTTTATTTAGACCAATAAGAACTATTATGCCACCCATTAGACATATAAGAACTTAAAGAACCAGTGTGATGCTTTAGTGTGCCCATGGGACTTTTAGCTTCTTAATTAATCGCTACTAATGACATAATTATAGTTTTCAATGTCAACAGTTCCATATTCTATGCAAAAGTTCGATTGGCGTTGTATGCGAAAGGGTTAACCTTTACAATATGAAATAAAGAAACATCAAAATACACTTTTAAAAGGGTAATTCTAGCAGAAATACAGAAAGCTCCCCACACCTTTTCATAGCATTCAATTCAAGTCACCATCCGTGAAATTGCTTATTCATGTCTCTCCTCGTTAGTAAGAAATCTAATCATAACTCTTGAGGTGGAATTATAGGACTGTGGAGAAAAACTATTCATACGGTGATTAGATAACAAACATATAAATTCCACGAGGTTGAGTGAAATTTTAATGGCTTAAATGAAAAAAAAATGCTATTTTATAGAATTTGTATCACTCCGTAACGAAAGGTAAAACGTTCAGTTGTACAAAATCTGTACCAAACCGTACTGAAAGGGGGGAAAAAAACTATCGTACATAATTTCTGCACCGCCCATAAGGGAAAGTTTAATTTCAATGAATGCATTGCATGTAAACTGCTCCGTTCTCCCAAAGCGCAAAGAATATTTACACCCGAGTTACAGTAAGAGATGCTCCAGTTAAATTTAATTATTCCAGAGACCTTCTAACTGAAGGTCAAAAAGGAGACAAGGGCCTTTACATGCAGGCAAGGTATCCTCCCTCTCACCCTTTACTGTTTCAGTGACTCATCAGCATCGAAACGTAAACACCCTGCCCCGTGTGTATTGACACAGCTGCCACCCGAATCAACTAATAGTGTCTTAATGGAATAGGGAGAGAAGAGGTTTTTGTGGAAAACACCCGATCGACGAATGTAGGTGTGAAAAAAGCAACAAAAAATCCCATAAAAGAGGCAGCCGAATATTTTAAACGTTGTGTCATGCGATTGTGTTGGGCTTGCATAAACATAGTGACACTACCAGAACCAGTTTTTTCTGTTGGTTGGCTGAGAATGCAACTTTTAAACGCCCTTCAAGTCAGAGCTAGTTAGTAGTTAACTATCTTCCTTTCAAGCTGGGTAACACTGATACGTAAAGTTGTGGCTGTTAATGTATACTAGAAGATTTGTGCCCGTCTAAGACGGGCTTTTAGCACTCCAAACATATCGCATATCCCATTGTCACAGATTTACTAACGAAAGTTATAGTAGAAAATCTCATGTACATTGTCAGAGTGCTTAAGAAATTTAAAAAATGCATGAAAAACAGAACTGATGAATCAATTGACACTAATCTTCATTTAATAATAATCTTACTTTTAACAATTGTTTTCGTTTCATCCGAGTAAAAATAAGGCGAAATCCACTAACAGAAAAAAAATACATTGCCAAATGCAAAATAAAAAAATACTGAAAGAATATAATAAAAAAGGGAAAAAAAAACTGCCGACTCGGCTCAATTTACATATAAAAAACGCCATGAATCAATTGCCACGAACTTTCGTTTTCATGAATAACTTTACCGAGGGTATAATGAAAATAAAAAAGAAATGAAACAGATGAAGTCATTTTATTGAAATTTATTCCAATCCAGCATGAATAAGAGAAATTTACAATCCCATAAACTAATTTTTTTATTTTTGCTTAGCTTTTAACCGTTTAACTTAACAGCCCGAGAATACTCGTGCATCGAATTAGCGAAGTTTTAGTCTTATAAACTAAAACTGAATCATTAATTAGCTTTATAATTTGACACAAAAAATATGTAGGATCCATAAACATCTTAAGTATCCTATGCCTTCTTGGATGAATGAAAACGACAGCCCCTTTCCAAAACAGGAGGGGTCATCTTATTAGATATCAAAGAAAACTATTCAGTTAAGTGGTTAAAGAAAAAAAAAGTCCGAGTTCTTTGACGCCATAACGGAAATCGAATTTGTGCGTTCGTTAATGACGCAGATCAAACGGGTCGTGTTTATTTTTAACTCCTCTCGCGTTACTTCCACGTCTGGACAATTATATATAGAGATGTTACGGTTAATGTCATTAATTGGTTTTATGAATAATAACAGGTCAATGTGATAAATCATTTATCACTTTTACCAGTAATTATTCATAATAACCGGTCAATGATATAAATTCATCACCTTAACCGGTTATTATTAATAATAACCAATTAATCACATTAACCGTAAGATATGCGAGCTAAACCTACTGGAGATAACATCAATAAAGCTTCGGAATATTTCACATTTAGGAATCTTATCTCTTTCATAGACGTCAGCAGTCGAAGACATCAAATTAAGTTATCTACGAAAATTCCTGTTTCACTTATTGCAGATTAAATTTGCACTGTAAGCAAATATTTCGTTTTGGAGTAGCGTTTCCTCTACTTACGACCGGGTTCCGTCCCAAGTGACAGGTCGCAAGTCGGTTTCATATTTATCAACACTACTTTTAATCAAACGGGTTGAAAAATTTCACAGAAAGCACAAAAATTCAATTTATGAACGTATAATTACTGCACAGAATATGAAAAATACATAATATATACTCTATTGTTCGTACTGTAAACAAAAATACAACCTGAAATCGCGCATTATTTTGAAATTTGCTGTTTTCTTGTCGTAAGACAGAATTGTTGAAAGTCGCATAAGTCCAGGATTGCCTTAATTGCCAAGCAATGATACAGGACGTTCAGGAACTAAATAAATAATACTTGAAAAAAGTGAGTAAGTAATGGTTTATTTTACTCTGATTAAAAAAACCAATAAAGTTTATGAAATCTAATAAATGAACACATAGAGTAATAAAGATGCAAGGCCTTTTTAACCCAGTCATATTTTTAAGTTGATTTTACTTTCTTAGTTATATCATTTATTCGTTCACATAATTATAACACTGGGCACAAGTCATTTTGAAGTTGTAGTGACAAATAAAAACTGCTTCTATTGTCTCCACTGACAACATGTTTCTTTCGTACGGTCATTGAGTTGACATTAACGAAAATGTTCTCTCCACATTTGCATTGTATTACGTATTCGCATTGCTTTATTAGACATGACTTCTAATCAATATACTTTGCATCCGTAAAAAACTTTAGCCATTTCTCTTTCATACTAAGTTTCATAAATGCTTCGGAATTTAGGTTGGTATTATTTTTCTTTAAATCTTTTAGAGTGGAGTTTAGAGATAAAACGGGACAAACAGTAATACGAGACTGAGTAGTGAAATAAGGTGACAGATCCGTATATACGGGACGTATGGCAACCCTACATAGGTCGGAAATCGAGGAGGCGGTTAATACTGAAGTGTAGTAAGGAGGAACTTTGTAATTGCGATCCATGGTCGCAAATGAGAAGTTTGCCACTTGAATTGCCTTTCCAAATTTCCACACTTAAAAGTTGAAGTCAAATTCTTATACAGGAATTAGGACGCCGAGGGAGAGGAAGGGGAAAGGCACCTCGAGTACGAAGATGAAAATTCACGGGATAAGCAATTTCCTTGGTGGCATAGAGAATGATATTGGAGTAATTAAGGGTTCTGCTCTCATGATGGGCGAACTAGTAGCATGAAACGTGCCGCAAATGTGGTTTATTTTGCAGGTAGAACCAAACTCATTGTTTACGATGCGTGGCTGACAGCCATTCATGTTGCAAAGGTGAGCAGTAATTTCTTTGTTTACAGGAATGAGTGTGATCAGCATTATCATGCACAAGATTCGCTTAATCCTTGGCAGAAATTCAAAATCCCTAAAAAGCTACTATACAAAGAACTATAATTACGATTCCTACAGGATTGCTATTTTCTATATTAAAAGAAAATGGCGACTGACAATGAAAAGGTTGAAAATAATTCTTCTATTAAAAATATGGGCAATGGAGGCAATTCACTTGACGTCATACTAAACGTAACTGCGCATGACATCTAAAAGCTAACTTTTACGTCATCTATGCATCCTAGCCTTTAGGATGCGCAATTATTCCAAAATTAAACTCTAGCGGTGCATTTCTCGTGATAATGCATTGCCTTCGTTAAACTCGTCTAAAGGTTACGCGATTTTTAAGAACAAATGTATTTATTCTGAACTAAGAGATTTTCAGGAATGGTGGCTAAACGAAAATATAACGGTAAAGCTCCAATAATTGATTCAAATCAAACCGAAAATCTTCAAAACTGAACACATATTACATCATAATAGAAGGAAACACTTACAATCCTTACTCACCCCATGCGTTCGCAGAGAAAAACATGCGCAGGACAAACGTAACGAGTCTCATTACGACTAGTTACTTACGTCACCGCCATCCTTATGAGGAAGATGTCTTTTTTCGCGACCTTCTAAACAGTCGTAAATTCCCAGTAACGAAGAACTATGAGACGAGGAAATAACGTAATTCGAATGAGTTTCCAGTTTATCCTGCTTCTTCAAGAACTCAACATGTTATAGTTGGCATCGAAGAAGGAGGGTTTACAAGAGTGCCAAACTTGCGGCCTACAATCAATATTTTTGCAGCCACGCACATATAACAGTATGTAATAAAATTTTTAATAAAGATTTTGTTGCTTAATTTTTAAAATTCATAATTATACATTGTTATTAATAACGAACCGCAACATTCGCCAGTGACCGATTACAAGTCTTGTTATATCGACGTACCATTTCCTCCAATAATAGCAGAAAATTTATACGTATAAATATTAATTAAGTAGCAAAAAAAAATTTTTAAGTCGGGGGAAAAAAAAGGAAATCACTTCAATAGGATAATAAAAGTGACTCTTCTTTGAAGTCACTTTTATTATTTTT
>BGPR01008612.1:45546-62493 GCA_013235015.1 Araneus ventricosus | reverse complement strand
TCGTGCTTCGTTCGGTTACGTCTTCAGAAGAGTAGGAGATCATTTTATTGAAAACCAATGCAATTCTGTTATTTTTTGTTAACTGATCAATTGAATCCAATGATTTCTTGATCGTAGTAAAGCATAAGCTATTCATTTTCTTGCGAATCAATAATAAATGTCGAAACTTCTTCTGTCGAAATTTGGTTGTCCTATTTGCTATTTTTTTTGCCCAGAATTAGAAGTCCATTTCCAAAAGCAACCAAGAAATTATTTTTATTTATGTATCTTGAAATGCATGAAACCTTCCAAAATAAATTTATTGTTCAGATCATCTGCATATTTAGCCTATATATATATATAATATTAAATTTAGCTAATATTAAAAAAAGGCAGATTAATTGATAGGAAATAGATGAACAAAATGTTTTATGTATTTTGTTCGTACGTCAATTCATTTACTTTCATTCTTAACGTCTTAATACTGAAACATAAGATTTTAATTTTTATTACTAATAAATAAAAAATATCATCATAAATTAGAGCATTTTCTTGAATTAAATAACCAGAAACATGAATATATAATTATGTTTATACATCAATAATAAATATTACTTCCTCTATCGAAAATCTTCTTCTGCTTATTGAAAGCAGAAAGAAAAATTATCTTCCTTCTTTCAGTTTTTTTTCACAATTGATTTTTAAAAAGAAAAAAAAGTTATTTATTGTCACTTGTTTTTTGAAAATTATTAATATTTTAAATTAATAAAATTCTTTAAGAATGAATTTATTATAAAATTATTTCATGCACCTATATAGGTATGTAAAAATCTACATGTCTCAAAATGAATAATACCTTGACTTTGTATGTCGTAAAAATATTTTTGAGACATGCCCATAGAAGCATTATCCTTAGTGTTTCGTCCAGTTTACGAAAATAAATTCAAATTAAAACTGCCTCATTTTTGCCTCTCGTGTATGTTTCGGAATAAAAATACTGAAATCTTTTAAAATTTATCTTTTACTTGAGTAAGCTGCTTTAAATTTACTTAGTAAAATATATTTTTGTAAGATAACATAAAACATTATTAATTATACAAAGAAGTAATAAAGTGTTCCCTTTATACTTGCTAAAAGATAATTGAACAATCTTCAACGGAGTATTGTTATTATTTTTGATCGATGAAGTTTTCTCTTAGACATATCCTTTGTTAGATGACATTCAAGATAATAATATGGTTGAAGCTATTGATTAATTTTCTTTCAAGCTTGGACATAATCTAGGCGTAGCTGATATCGATCATTGCTGGGTTTAACAAGAAAACAGCAGCATTTTAGTTCCATCATAGACTTTTTAATTATAATATTACATAAAGTGTTATTCATAAAACAGGATGAATACAACGTGTTCCCTAATTTCAAAACATTATAACGCAAATAACTTTGAAAAATAGTTATGCAATATTTTAATCACTGCGAAAGTTCTGTTCTCTTAAATATACCATCTTGTAATACAGAGGTTTAACCAGTGGTTTGCATTACTGAAGGAATTTTTGAAGGACTAGTTAGGGGTGCGCGAAATAAAAGTTGGTAATGGCGGAAACAAAAAGTAATTATGAAAAGTTACAGAATTTTGTTTCCCCAAGTTGATGCTTGCTATTTAATAACTGTACTTACCCAAAGTTGATAATTACAGAATGTGATTTTTACCTTTCCATATATGTTAATGCGAAATTATTACAATATGGATTTCATTTGTTTGGCGTTGAACAAATACTAAATTAAAATGCAAAAAAATGTAAACTAAAATAAACTAACCAATGCTATTAATTCGAGTCATTTCAAGGCCGCAAAAGTATTCATTATAACAGACGGGTGGTTGGTGGGGATACGAAAGTAGGGGCGCATGAAATTATAGTGATTGAAGGGGTACGCGAGGAATAAGGTTAGAACCCCTGGCCTGAACAGCACTCATAATTGTAAGCCAGGGGGATAAAATTTCATATGGACACATTACCTTCTAAATAATTTCTTTTATTTGAAGTATTATTGAAAAGTTTTATTACCATTAAAACTTGGCATAATCATATAAAGCCACTTAAGAGGAAAAGTTGTTTTGATCTGCTTTTTTTAAGTGTAATTGAAAATTCTTTAAACAAAATTCATTTTGAAAATTCACTAATTTTTCAAATATGAATATTTCTGCCTAAATATTGTTACAGATTCACTGGGAAATGACTGTATGAATTTTAAAAAGTGCATAAAATAAGCAACTATTGATTTTGATTGTTTTATGTAGTGGTGAAAATGAGGAAATTTAGCAATATCTGAATTTATATCTTGTACATAAAAAAATAAATATAAGAAACATACTGCTTATTGCATGCAGGAGTTTATCATCTATGCATAACGATAAACAAGTGCCAAGGGTAATATCTAAAACAGGAAAAAAGCTGTAGCATTTTAAGAAAACATCAAAGTGAAAAAAAAGTCCGACGCGAAGAAAAAAGCGAGTTAAGATGTGTTGCACATCTTTGTATCATTAGTCATCAATAGTAAAAAGCTAAACATCTTCTATAACCATTAAAATTTATATTTGTAATTTTGATATATTAAGTAGAAAAGATAAGATAGACAAAATAAACCAATAAAGCAGAATGCTTTAGCCATTTTTTGGGTAATGTGTCCCATAATAAATTGTAAAGGCGATTAAGAACCCAATGGTACCTTCAAAACCAAATCAGGGTGAGGGTAGTTTAGGCGTTTCTGTCAATATTTGTCACGCTAGTTCATGATACCAGAGCAGCTGGTAGGATAGCGAATGTTGTGTCTTGTCTTTGAGAAAAACTTGGGACAAAACGTGCCAGAATTAGAATATCGCCTTGGTTTGAAAACTCTAGCGCATCAGGAAGTAACCGAAAAATCGATTTCAAAATTCCATCTTTACAAACGTGAAACAAATCAGGTTAAATGGCGTGTTTCCAGAAAATCGAGTATCTGCGAATCGATGTTTTGCATCTGTTGTGTTTTAAATTTTATTTCGATTTCCGAAGCGGATTTTGCGTCGGTGCGAAAATATATTTCACCGTTCAAAACACAAAAAGAAAGCAAACAGATCAATATCTGAAAAACGTCAAATGGGACATTTTTCTCTTGTTTATTTCTGAGAGAGAGAATTTTTCTTTCTGAAATAATATTTTAGTCACTTGAAAAATATACCCTTCTAGAATATACTCTTGAAACATATACAGCGAATGTAACAGCTGTAGTTCGAATTTTATAAAAGATTTCTGTCTTTTAGGACCATGGAAAATAAAATATACTTTCCTTAAAAATGTTCTGATGGCTTTTCTATATCAACATCAGATATAATTTTTAATGTACAATGAACTGTTAATGATTATTTACTATCAGTTGCTGGAAAGCTAATTCTATGCATTGTGGTGTTTTCTTGCATTGGAGGTTCCAATTAATGGTGCTTAGATCAGCATTTATGATGATGAATCAAAATCAGTAACGCACTGCAGCAACATATAACAAGAAAGAGAAAATGAACACGATTGTCTGTGAAGAAGTTTCTACTTTTAATCAATTTTACGATGCTTCAATAGTGTTTAGTTGCCTTTGTTAAATGAGAATTCAAGTGGATATTAAAAATATGTTAAAATAAAAAATATATATTCCCCTTTAGAATTTCTCGTATACCCCAACATAAAGAAACGATTTATGTATTATAAGCCTTTCGAGATGATGAATATTTCAATAACTGTATCTAAGTATAAAAAACTACAAACTAAATGCCCCTTTTGTCCGAAAATCTGGCATGAATTTTAAAAAAAATTATTTAAGGCAAACAGATAAAATGTATAATTTAGTAATCTGATAGCCTTATTTATATAATAGCACGCGTCAGTGACAAAAAATTTGGATTTGAACTGAAGTTAGAAGTCTTGAGGAAGAAAAATATTTTATCATGTATAAAATAACTCACGCTGTACTTACGAAAGAGGGGAGTTTTGATGTAAATAATGTTATATGGCGAAAAAAGTAATAATTAAAGGAATTAACTGAAATTCGTCTGAGAAAATTCGTATCAATAACACAAGGATTGCCAGCGAATTTAATATGTTTTCCAGAAACTTAAACCAGGCCAGATGCCGCTTCATTTGAAATTTCTTTACATTTTTATTAGGTTCATGCAGACTTTAAGTAATCATACTCTGCTTAAGGAAAACCGCAATTACTTGTAAGCATAAACCATAAATTGAGAGAAAAAATATTGAATTTATCAATCAAGCACATATTAATGGGTGACCAACTTTTCAATGAAAAGGAAATAAATCATTAAACATATCAGTAAAATAAAGAAAGATTTTATTTATTGCGATAATAATACAGAATGCACTTTAATATGACAAATGCATAATAAAAACATTTGAAACATAATTTATTGTACCCTTTTCGAGGGAGGACAGAACTTACAAAAGGTGAACTGTCCTCCCTGAAGGAGGACGGTTGATCACCTTAATATAAGGGGTCTATTCTGGTACCCCAGTTTGGGTACAGGTTCCGTTGTTAACGTGCGGAACCCAATCCAACCAACCAACAGGGGAATTTCCAGATAGACCCTAAGTCATGAGGGAATTCGGATTGAGCGAGAAATAAAATTTGAACTTTCAGACTCGCAGTGGTGTGAAATTCATTAAAATCTCGAACCAAGATATTTTTTGACAGTTCCAGTATTTTTACTGCGTGTGCTTCAAATATGAGAAAGTAAAAATATACCACATTTCCGTTTTCCCGGAAACTATTTGCAAAGTTACAAAAATGTGCTCGTCTTGTACAGTTAATGGGTTCTTATTTCTTTTCTGGTTATGCATTCCATTTCATGTCAGAAGATAGATTGCAGAATAATCACATTTACAGCAGCTAACCTAGAAGAAGGTTTTATTTACCCGCATAACTTTTTGTGGCCTAATGCGGGCACAAGAAAAAATAATAAATATTTTCGGAAGTTGTTGTAATAAAGTTGTTTATTTTGGAATCTGCTGTTAACAGTAATTAATACTTGGGTCAAGTGTCATAACTAGATTATTTCTCAAATAACAATCTAATTTATCTGTCAGTAAAGCATTAGTGAGATTTAATTAAATTACGTTGACTATTTGCACGTCTAATTTAATATGCTAACATTATTCAATTTTTCAATAGATTTTTCCTAAATAATTGTCATATTTAATGTCAGAGAATCATCCTTGGAGATAAATTAGATTAATTGATTATCAAGGGAAATAATTTTTAAATAAAGTCTATTAGTGTTACAAGAGCAATTTTTATAAAAATATTATAATTACTAGCAATATCTTACTTCTATAAATTTGCTACTCTGAAGGAGAAGGCCCAAGGATAAAAAAATTCATTGCAACATTGGAATTCGAATGAAACAAATTGAAGAAATAATGAAATTAAACAAATGAATTGTTGTGAATTAAGCCTAAAATATTTTTAAAAAGTTAATAAAATTAGAGAAAAAAAGATTGAAACTGTCGATTTTACTAAAAGATAAAATTTTGAAATTCAGATCGTGTAAAAATAATTCTTGTACTGTAATATTTTCGGAAGTTAAGGGAAAACATCAAAATTTCGCTTTAATTTTAATTATTTAAAATTTCTGAAAAAGGGGCTACGAGGTACACATTCCCACTCTCCAAAGTAAATTGTGCCAAATTTCATGACCTCTTGGCTCCAGCTTGGTCTGTCCTGAACGGCTCCAACACCCAGACGGATACACATTCTTCATTAGTATTATTAGTGATAGATATGTGTAAAACGAAAAGCGAAATAAGCATACGGTCAAGAATTTTAGGTAACCACAATTAATATCATCTTTCGAGTGAAATAATGTCAAGGTTTTGCGGATTGTTTATAGAAGAGCGTATATTGATTGTTTGGAAAATTTAAGAAATTCAAAAGATATGATTGGTTAGTTTCAGTGATGGCAACAGTCTACTTTCTGCGCATTGCCTGCCGATTTTCACAGGGCTAATGTGTTTTTACTTAGTATTTTTATTAACGTTGGATCGTATTATTCTAATAACAGCTTTGCATATAAATAACGACTTAGCTCAACGGTATTTGAACACATCAAGTTGCAATCTAAATCTTGTAAATGGTTACGTCAGTCAAAGAATAAGTTTATTTTATTTAATGCTTTAAAAAATTTTTAAAAATCCGTTGATTATCTAAAAGAAAAATCAATGTATTTGTGATCTGTCAACTCATATTTTCCTAGATACTAATCTTCAGTATATATAAGGATTGCCGGAGAGCCGAAGTCAATTCTATCATTGTCAAATTTATATTAAGAAATAATAGATAATTATTAACTTTACATGAAGAAAAAACACCAGTGCAAATAACACAAAACACGAAAAGTAATTATTTATAAAATTAAAGTATTTATTTTAAAGAACCATTTTGACTTACGGATAACAAAATGCTGATTCTTCTTGTTAAAATAAGATGCTATGAATTAATCAATGATCTATTGATAGATATTTTTAAAATGAGTTATGCTCAGGCCCTTGTTAAAAAAAAATAGTTTTTCTTTATTAACCTGATAGCAGTTTTTCAAGCTATATTTTGTATGAAAACTCTCATTAAATATGGGACATTGATTCAAACACTAAACCAGAGATACATCTTGTATCATCAAAAGCTTTGTCCTGACTCTTAATAATAAGAATTTCACCTCAAGGTCTCGTTTTTTACACTAAATAAAAATTGAGTATTATTAATAAATTAATATTATATTTATAATAATACAAGGAAAACGGCCGAATCAAGTTGGATTTTTTTCCATAAGTATCAGTAAGGCTTGTGTGAATTTATTTATCTTACAGGATTCATCCCTTTTTTTCAAACTCTCCATTTTAATATGTTTTCGACGTCGGTAGGACAGAGGGAAATGCAACTTCTTTCCTCTCACCATTTATAATTTTCTTTCCTTTCCTTCTTCAAGGACAAATCGGGTTTTTCTCGTCCTCGAGTTGGAATGCCAAGCAGAAATTAACTCTAAGAGCTTGCAGATTAATTTCACCCTGAGGACAGCACTACCAGTGTGTTTTCTCATTATTCATGACTTGACAGCTTAAAGCCAATTTCAACAATTAAGATTCTGTATTTCCCAAAGGGATAGACGGAACGAGGCTATTTTATTTTTTTTCTGGTACAAATGAGGAGATAGATTGGTTTGAAACTTCTTATTCAGGTTAAAAAATAATTGTATAGTAATATGTAAGATAATCATTAGATATTGACTAAAGCCAATCATTTCGATATTTAGCAATTTCCAAACTATAAAATGTAATTTCTATTGAACGAAATGTATGTAATCTGTCTCTTATTTATTATTTAACCAACCAAGTTCCACTTACTTTAATGCTATGGAATATTTTATGCTGTATTTTTATACAAGTATTAGAAGGTTCCGTCAACTGCTAGCTAGTCTTGCAAATTATAGCTTGGCTAAAATTTTATTACGCTTTTATTTGAAAGATGCCGATGTTAGTTAAACTTCTACGAGAAATGGCGCAGTCTTTGATGTGGTGCTATACTGCAAACATTATTGATGTAATTGTTGTAACTCCTTTTCTTTCAAACATTACAAGTAATATAACGATGCAAAGAGAAATGAGAGAAAAATACAACTCCCGATATTATAAACAATTTCCCATATTTAATTCGAACGTTTTGAAACAAAAAAAAATATAGTATGACGAAAATTTAACAGGTTGTTAAAGAAAGGCTAATTTTTTTGGGAAACAAAAAGTTTTCGTGAACATAATATTTCAACATATTTATCTTATATTCTATAATAAAATTTAATTCAACTAATTGTTTTTAGCTGGGAAATGCTACATTTTGTTATTCATTAGTAAAAATGTTTCTTTAACCGAAACCAATCTTATTAAATATCTGATGTCGCTATTCTTTTATTGCCATTACAACTGCTTCGCTGACTGGTAACTGCAGAAGAAGGGGAAAAAGTGCAATTATGTTCTGTCTCATATTAAAACACTTAACAATTCACCTAGAAAATTTATTTAGAAGAGAGAAAAGCGGTCGACAGAAAAATGTTGGAATCGGCAGTTTCTTTTCTTTTTTTCATCCGAACACAGGAAGGGTGTGGTACGAATTTCATCCTGAAACATTTCTCTTTTAAGAGATATGAGGTTTTTCATATTTATATTATTAATGATGGAAACACTAAAAATTGATCACATTAATAACGATTTAGATAAAATATTGAAAAAAAAATGATGGAGCTCGTTCATTTTTACCTGGATAGTGCTACACTATGCTATACATTAGTAAAGAAATGTACCTTGACCCTGATATTTATTTAGTCATTGTAAATACCATCCTGTCCAGAAACTGCGATGGAAGGGGAAACTCTGCACCCCACTATCCACCCGGTTATTGAAACACATTTGAATTTCATCTAAGCTCACTTCAAAGAATATCTTCAGAAGAAAAAAGAAAATATTTGAAAAATAAAAAAATAAGAAAAACAAACGACGAAAAGGGTTTGGAATCATTAGTTCTCTTTTATCTATAAACCGGAAGGGTTTGGTGCAGTTTTCATCTTGCAGTATTCAGTCTTTTTTAACCCCTACATTTTAACGCATGTGCAGCCTCTTTTGGGTTCAAGGAAAGATAACTTCTTTTTTCCTTTCCATTTAATATTTTCCTGACTTTCGTTTCCTTCATCGAAAATAACCTTCAACTCTTGCATCATCTGCTTACAGTTTATTTCTAAAAGCTGCGATTATAATCAGTCATTTTGAGTGATTTCTGTGTATTTCTAGAAATAATTAGTCAGATTTCGCAGCTCGGCAAGTCCTGAACTCATATCTTCCAGACCGAAAGTCAAACCCTAAGCGTTCGACTGACAAACATCATGGATGGTTTGCATGACTCAGTTCGACGTCGTCCGCTCTAAAAATGGATAGACGAATTTTTCCAGATAACTTGTGCCCTCTCTCCGAGGATCAGCGGCGCAGGTTCTTCAAGGAATACCAGCTGATAAGTTGACGGATCTAATGACCATTGAGAACGCTCTGGAATCCTATTTGGAGACAGCCATCTCACGCAGTTTTACAGAACCGAACTAAAGACAAGACGACAAAAGACTGGAGAAAACCTTCAAGTATTAACCGTCGATGTAGAACTATTAATGAATATGGCCTACACTGAGTGCCCTCTGGATGTTCGGGAGAGCTTGGCAGCCCAGTACTTCGTCGATGCCATCAGAGAAGAAGACACGCAGCATTCAATGAGGTTTATGTATGCCAAGGATTTGAACTCAGCTCTAGCATATAGCATATATGAGGCTGCTAGAACTGTGTCGAAGACATATCGACACGTCAGATCAATGGAGATTGAGTATGTCATCATTAGAGAATAATTGAAAAAAATTATGATAAATTTGTATCTCTATTTAACAGGTTGGAAAAATTATTTAACATCAGTGTTGCTGGAAAGAAGAATACTCTTCGACAAAACCCGAAGCTGACTAGCTGGAAATGCAAGAAAAAGGGACACGTACAGAGATTACTAGGTGATTACTTCCAACCAGATAAACTAACTTATGACCGTCTTGTGGGGCGAAAGCTGCGTTTTCTGAATAAAGCCTCTGAAGAAGGACTGAAAGTCTACTCACTAAGCGGAGGGAAAAATCGACTCTACATAGAAAGATCTATTTGAGGTATCCTATGTTTGATGTCGGTGGGTACAGGTACAAACGTCACTCTTTTAGGAACAGATTTGGCACAAAAATTGAAGAAACAACTTATTTACACAGCTCCTAACATTTCTTTTAAGACCACTACTGTTGAGAAAACAGAAATACGCGGCAAACTGTATGCATCCATTGAATGTGGATAAAGAAAATTTCATTTTAGAATCTACGTAGCTGGCTTCACTGATCCCTGTATTGTCGGCCTAGATATTTTTCAAAAATTTAACTTTACTGTAGAACCTCAGAAAGAACGAGATACGGTCAGGAGGAGAGGAAATTCCTGTGTTTTCTGTCAGTGTACAACATTCAAAGTCGTGCTCTGTATTGATCGAGGAGAGAACTATAATATCAGCAAGATCAGAATGCCTTATCTAGTGAGTTCCCGAAGTATTTGGATAGTTCAGATATGCTGTAACGGACTTTCCTATCCAAGTCTCTCAGAAAGGTGTCCTTGTGGCGGCCACACTCGTTCATTTAGAAAAGGAAGTCATCTCCGTTCGAGTTCTGAATCTGAAAAACAAACCCAAGATTCTGGACAAAGGAGCTATTATTGCGACGAGTGAATCAATGGTGGATATCGTCGTTCGTCGTCAAAAATTTACTGGAGCACAATAACTCCCGCCCATTTTGGAAGAACTTGAAGGCCAACTGAAGGGACAGCTGTAAGGAAATTACTTAGAATTTGTTTCCAACTTGTGACTCTGATATCGGCCGCTGCAAAATGACACAACACAGAATTAATACAGGTGACCATCTACCAATCAATCAATATCCCAGACGTTTGCCTCTTACAAAGAAAGACGAAGCAGAACAGCTTGTTAAAGAAATGGTTGACAACGGAATAATCGAGGAATCGTCTGGCCCTTGGGCTTCGCCTATTGTGCTTGTTAAAAAGAAAGATGGATCGACAAGATTCTGTGTGGACTACAGGAAATTGAACGAAATTACGAAAAAGTACAATTATCCTTTGCCACGAATAGACGACACCCTGCATGCTTTGAACGACAGCCAATGGTTCTCTCTCGACGTTAGATTTGAAAAGTGGATACTGGCAAATACAGATCCAACCTGAAGATAGAGAAAAGACAGCCTACGCCACCGAGAAACGACTTGGTAATTTGAGATAATGCCTTTAGGACTTTGTAAAGCCCCTGCTAAATTTGAAAGACTAATGGAGACGACATTACACGGACTATCGTCTGAAGCCTACTTAATGTATCTAGATGATATTACAATAGTAGGAAGAACATTTGAAGATCATTTAAGTAATATTCGGAAAGTATTCGAGATACTACAGCAGGCCAAATTTAAGTTAAGCCCTAAGAAATACAGATTTTTCCGAAAAGAGTTTGCTTACATCGGACACGTTACATCAGCAGAAGGCGTTATACCGATCCAGAGAAAATTAAGACAGTAGTTGATTGGCCTCGTTCAGAGAATGTAGACGATCTCCGAAGTTTCCGTGGACTGTGCACCTATTATCATCGTTTTGTAAAAAAATATCTCCACAATAGCAAGACCTCTACATAAATTAACTGAAGCTAAATCAAACTTTAAATGGACAGAGGAATGTGAGAAATCATTCAATAACTTAAAGCAGGCTTTAACATCTTTTCGTGTTTTGACCTACTCGCGGACTGACAAAGCTTTCATTTTAGATACGGATACTAGTAATGAAGGAATAGGAGTCGTGCTATACTAAAATATTGGAAACGTAGAACGAGTCGCTTACTTCAGAAAGAGTTTGGGTGAACCAGAAATAAATTATTGTGTCACACGTAAAGAATTACTAGCCATTGCTAAATCTATAGAGCATTTCCATCACTACCTCTATGGACGAAAATTTGTTTTCCGGACTGATCATGCTTCCTTAAGATGGCTTTTGAATTTTAAGGAACCTGAAGGACAGATAGCTCGCTGGATATAAAGACTTCAGGTGTATGATTTCGAAATCTAGCATCGCAAAGAGACCTCACACGGAAATGCAGAGAACCAAAAGACGCAGCTTGGGTATCCCGCTATTAAGCCAGTTTTGGAGAAGAAGCTAAATTTAGCAGATCGACTATCTTAGCAAGAAATCACTCCGGAAAGTCCTGCAACAAATCGATACTGGGCTCTTTAGGACTCCTTACATCTGAAGGACGATGTTATGAACCGTAAGTGAGAGAATGATGATGGAAGCTCCTGTCGATGGAAGCTAATTCTCCTAAAGAGTAGAACTCAGGAAGTTCTGCGAGAGACTCGTGACATCGCAAGTGGAGGGCATTTTGGAGTCATGAAAACTTTAAGCAAAACACGAGAGCGGTTTTACTGGGATCGACTTCGTGCCGACGTTGAGAATTGGTGTAGAGAATGTCGGGCTTGTGGGGCCCGAAAAAGACCTAAAACAAAAGCTAAAGGTCGTTTGTAGCGCTATAATGTGGGCGCACCATTATAAAGAATGAATTAATCGATTATCTTACCAAGTGGCCTGAAGCAATTTCCATTCCAGATCAGGAAGCTTCGACTGTAGCTGAAGAACTCGTTCGAAGCTGTATTCCATATTATGGTGTGCCTATGATATTACATTCGGATCAAGGTACAAATTTTACTTCCGCTCTCTTTACTGAGCTTTGCAAGCTTTTGGTAATTCTTAAGACTCGAACGACAGCATTACATCCTGAGTCAGATGGCATGGTCTAGAGGTTTATTCGAACGATATTAAATCATCTATCTTTAGTTGTTTTGATTCACATTTATCACTTTTTCTCATGTTCTATAGGAGCGCGGAACATGAAATGACCGGACTAACTCCAGCAGAAATCCTTTTTGGTCGAACGCTGCGATTGCTCTGTGATATCATCTTTGGATGACCAAGTGAGACGCCTTCCACGCCGAATGAATACATGAAAAATTTAGAGGCACGCCTGGAAAGCGAATTAAACTGGCCAGCGAACGAATGAAAACTCGTTACGACTCCAGAGCAACAGACCACCATTTTAAAGAAGGTGATCTAGTCTGATGCATAACCCGAAGCGACGGAGAGGTGTGAGTCCGAAGTTACAACAGAACTGGCAAGGACCTTATACTATTGTCAAAACTCTGAACGATGAAGTCTACAGAGTACAGAGTACGCTGAACGCCAGGCCCAAAGTCATTTACATTAATCGGCTAGCTCCATACCTGGCCACTGATCATAGTTCTATGTAATAAAACTGCTTGGAGGTGCGGTCTTTGAAGAGGGGAGCAGTGTTACAAAGCTGTAAAGTTCCTACCTTGACGTGCTAATCTTGGCGAATTGACCACAAAAGGAATTTTCAAGAAAAATCCTGAACTGTGGATATATATCTACTGTGAACCAGAAATGTTTTGAACCTTCTAGATATGACATAACTTCCCATTACTAACGTCATTTCCTGTTGAAAAGGTATAAAAGAAAGCACTCAAACTAAGAGAGTTAGTTGGAGTTCGGTCAGCAAGCAAGCTGGTGAGCTGATAATAAACTTTTTAGCGGTATTGGAAGTACTGTGTCTGAGATTTGTTAGTGATCTCTGTTGAAGGTTTTTACAAGTGCTGTTTTAATGCTTATGCTACGTTTATTTTCATAGAATATTTTTGAAATAAAGAGCTTTTTTTTTTAAAACCCTGCTTATTGAACTGCATTCACGTACACCCACAAGACTATTTTGTAACAATACTTAATTACATAATACTTAATTACATTCATAGATACTCTCCAAAAAGCATACTTGTGCTATATATTATGAAAAAGTTAATTTATAAGTTCGTTAGAGAATACAAAACTATTAATAATTGTTTTTTTCGTGTCTAAAAGTATGTTTTTATCTCTTACGAATTTGTTATATGAATTTTTTAGATCGGTATTGTTTAGCTTCTTATAAGAAAACGTCTGAAAAAGTAAACACCAAGAAGCTCAAATTGTATTGTAAGAAATAAAATCTTAAATACTTCTCGTAAATTAGTGAAGAAAACGAAATAAAAATTAAAAATTCCATGGATTTAATTCGAATTTCCAAAAAGTCAAATATATAAGAAAATCTAAATATATGAAATCCTTTGAAAAATTCACAGAATTCTGCCCAAATCACTGATAATAAAAAGCCAGTTGGCGAATAACGAGGAACAACTCCGCTGAGTTATATTTAACGAAAAATTTAATTGCGAGTTTTTATAACTAATTTGCTTGACATTCCAGCCATAATCAGTCCTAGACAGTAGAGAAGTCAGGAAAATATTAATTAAGGGAAAAGAAAGAAGACGTTCCCGTTTCTTCCATTAAGATGATAATAGGTGCATTAAAAAGCGTGCATGGTTAGAATGATTATTTCAGGATAAAAATAGAACTTCATACCTATCCTGTATAATGAAAAGAAAACCAGTTGACTCTATAATTCTTCTGTCGATCAATTTTTTCTTGCTAATTAAAGCTCTGATGAAATTTTGAGTTTTTATTAGGAGCAGGGCACACTCCTCTCACTAAATGGAGGGATTCATAAGTTCGCAGATTATTATTGTTATTTTTAAATAAACTTCTGTTGAAGAGATTACGATAAGAAAAATTATGTGTTTTGTTCAGTTAGCTACTGTATAACACACGCAAACGCTCAGAGAACTTTTTGGCAAAAGACATAAACTCCTTCACGGAACAGTGAAAATAAAACATTCGTGGTTAAACATATAGTCAAAAAATGCAACGTGTTTTTATATATATATTTATTTTGAAATCCGAAGAATCTTTTCATTGTATTCAAGTACTGAGAATATTTGTCTGGACTGTCAAAACAGTAACGCATTTTGTTTGGCATTTGAAAATATTTTTCATTGAAACACTTACGAAATTGAATGCATGCTTTTAAAACAGATAAGATGTAACCTAAAATCTGTATGAACGCTTGCAGAGTCATTTTACTAGCATACAACACGACCCTTTTATTAAAAGAGATTTGTATTCCTATTTATAGTGATATTAGCTGAATGGAAAATAAGTTTTCCTTAAGGATTTATTAATTATCTCTTATTCGGCGAGATATAATTTCGATAAATGGAAACGAAAAAGAAGCAAAAGAAATAAATCCACAAATCAATATTTCTGCATTTCTGAAATTACTTCCAAAATTTAAGAAGTAGCTTGGGATTTTATTCAGAAAAAATTATTTTCGTTAAAACTTTTTAGAAAAATTTCGAAGCTTTCCTTGGATGACAGCATTAAAAAATATGAAGTAGTATTGGTTATTTTTTAATGTCTCTTAAGTTTTGATTGAAAATGTGTCTCTCAATCTCTTTCTGGGTATAATGTTCTTTCTATCCGTTTTGAAGTATTTTTCCACTTCAATAAATTTTGATTTACTGAAAGCAATGCGTCCACCGTAACTATTGGTCAGATTTGTGATATGAAGGAAATTTTTGTTTCATAAAACTTCCGGGTCTAGTTTTTATATTAAAAACCACATTTATAGAATTATTATTTCAATAAATTCTGCCATGTTTTTTTCAAAATTTTAATGATTCACTATGTATTTTCTTATATAATACTTTTAAGAATTCTTGCAGTTTTTATATAATTAGATACCAGAAAAAAGAGCAAAACAATGTCTCTGTCATAAATGTTAATAATAAAATTTTAATAAACTTCAAAATTTTAAAATTTTACTTCCAGAATAGTCTCTTTTATAATACGTAACGGACAATATGCAATAGTCAAATATAAATTCAAACAAGATTTTAAAACTGCGCTGAACCTCATTTTAAAATTCAAAAAGTTAATCTAGATTTAAAAAAAATTGAGTCAGAAAGAATAGATGTGGAAATTTATCAGCCTCAATATTACTCAAAGGGAAGAAACTGCGAAATTATTTCACATATAAAAATGATAATCTGAAACTTCAAATTTCTGTTTCCAACAGTTTACAATTATGACGCTATCAATGAATAATATATTAAATACATCATTCAGTTTTAGCTATTTTCTCTGTTGAAAAGAAAATATTTAAATATAAAAAAAATTGACAAATGATTTTGTTTCAATGAAATGTGTATATTTCGTTTCTAAATTATTTTCATTTCTCTCACACTCTTAAAGAAATTAAATAGTACTACAAAAACCAATCGTTAAAATGTATAATTTATTAACAACAAAAGTCAAGTAAATTCACAAATAATTGCTTCTCAATAAATGTAGAAGAATCATTGTATTTAAAATAATGATGTGAGTGTGAAAATATTATAATGGTAGATGGAGTTTTAAAACTTAACCAAGATTTATAAAATAATTAAAACATAAAATTGTTAAAGAAACGCTTGAGATTTTTTTAAAAAAGCTTTCAAATAATCAGGGTATATTCATTTCAGAAAACAAATGAAAATCGTTTAATAAACAATTAAACCCCATGGAAACGTAAAATAAAATTTTGATTATTTAAAATAACATTTTCCTAAGTTTAACTTTCAACAAATAACTCTTTAACAATTGAAATATTGCTTAATTTTGTTTTTAAAATCGCAGCATAAAAAAAATAACCCTTACCATTTTTCAAACATTATGATGCAAGGATTAGTGCATTACTTCAGATAGATTGAAGACTTTTGCACCCAACAAATAAAGTTTTTCGAACAATGGCACATTTTGAATGTAAGCTGGAGATCATTTACACATGACATATTCACAACTGCCATTCTCCAGAGAATTAAACAATGGCTTTAATCCGAACTTTTCTAGTACCTCATCATGTACAGAGTTTTCAAATTTCTTCATAATCTTCTTGATTGACCACGAGCCATCTGAATGACTCTCTGACTGGTATTTAGCAAATCGGCAGATAAATTCTTGCAAACACTTTGGATCTTCCAGGGCTTTCACTCCAAACTTGTTGATGACATCCAGTACTTTCTCTACTTGCAGAGACATGTCTCCATCCATGCTTCGAGCAAATCCAGTCACTATGGTTGTGGCAACAGTGGGCAACATGTTTCCACTTAATATATTCATCAAGTAAGGAAATACCATTTCAATGATGAATGCTAAAGGAACAGCAGCAGCAGAAATAATGAATAGAGGATTCACGAATGCTTTTTTGAGAATTGAGAAAAATGTCGGCTTCTCGATAATTCCAGTTTCAGTCGGACTCGATCCAGATAGAATTTTGGAATTTGAATCTTTAGAGGATTCT
>BGPR01008612.1:18580-30379 GCA_013235015.1 Araneus ventricosus | reverse complement strand
ATATTATGTTTTAATCATTTCATGTTACGATGATTTCATTTTTGAAAATTAATTAATTTAAACAAAATACACCAAGCAGAATAAATTTGATCTACACCATATGAAATAAAATGTAACAATGAAGTATTTACTTTCTAAATAAATGGAAAATGGCAAGGGAAATTTTATGAAACAATAACTTATTTTAATACTATATTAAAAGAAATTAAATATTGTGTAAAATCAAATAAAAATAAGCGAATCAAATAAACTTATGAATTCGAAAGCAATGATGTAAACATGCTTTCCGTAATACAGAGAGATTTTATTTGACAATTATTAAATTTTATAATATTACATCCAAAATCAATTATTTTCAAAAAAGCATATCAAATGAAGTAGATTTTCATTTGCCTCTTATGAATACGAAAGAGGTAGCAAAAATATTTATTTTGCACATTGAATTATGATTGGATTGCCTTTTTCTAAAATAATCGATGAATCAAATGAATAAAGACTTTTATCTCAGTGCTGAACGAACATATCTTTCCGGTTCATATAAAAAATTTCCAACGCTCTAAACATACATTATTACATACTATATATAACCTTTCGAATAATATATCATCCGTGGAGTCTTAAGAAAATGTAAAAAGAAATAAGATGCTTCTGAATTGAAAAAATATCTGGTTCGGCTGCTTAGAGGGTTAATATGCTTTTTAGAGCAGAAATGGGTAGAAAAATTACATATAAAAATGAAACGCATGGCATTATAATTTCACAAAAGGAAAAAAATAATATTAAAATCAAAATTATCAAAAGATGATACATAACATAAAAGCTAGTGGGAAAATTTACCATTCATATTAATTGATACGCATGAGATGCATAAAACTAACTACATGGATTGTTCAATTTTTTACTGATTTCTTGCATATGGCAGCATTTTTTGTGAGAATATTGGATTTAGGGATTAAACCAAATCGCAATTAAGCATGCGCAGAATCCTTTTCAATGTTCAAGGTTTTCACTGGGTTTCCCTATTACTTGAAAACAATGACGTATCCAGTCCAAAACAGATAATTTTTAACACCTTATATCAGGCTGTAGTTTAACAAATTCTGCAATTTTTTTTTCTGACTGGTTTTCTCTTATTCGGAGCGATATAATTTCTAATAACTACATATAATTAATATTATTAACATCTACAGACAATGTTTTAACACGGTATTCCAGTGTAACTTAACAAATTATATAATATTTTTATTGACTACATTTCTCTTATTTGGCGAGATATAATTTCTATAGATGGAATCGAAAAAGAAATAAATCCACAAATCAATTTTACTGCATTTCCGAAATTACTTCCCAAATTTAAGAAGTAGCTTGGGATTTTATTCCGAAAAAATTATTTTCGTTAAAACTTTTTAGAAAAACATCGAAGCTTTCCTTGGATGACAGCATTAAAAAATATGAAGTGGTAATGGTTATTTTTTAATGTCTCTAAGTTTTGATTGAAAATATGTCTCTCAATATCTTTCTGGGTATAAAGTTCTTTCTATCCGTTTTGAAGTATTTTTCCAGTTCAATAAATTTTGATTTACTGAAAGCAATGCGTCCACCGTAACTATTGGTCAGATTTGTGATATGAAGGAAAATGTTGTTTCTCTAAACTTCCCGGTCTAGTTTTTATATTATAAACCACATTTATAGTATTATTATTTCAATAAATTCTGCCATGTTTTTTTTCAAAATTTTAATGATTCACTTTGTATTTTCTTAAGTGATATTTTTTAAGAATTCTTACAGTTTTGTTATAATTAGATAACAGAAAAAAGCAAAAGAATGTTTCTATCATAAAGGTTTTCAATAAATTTTAATAATTAAAAACATTTTAGAATTTTATATGCAGAATAGACACTTTTATAATATGAATAGGGTAGTATGCAATAATCAAAAATCAATTCAAACAAGATTTTAAAACTGTGTTAAACCTCATTTTAAAATTCAAAAAGTTAGAGTAAATGCGGAAATTCATCATCCTCAAGAATACTCAGAGAGAAGAAAGAGTAAAATTATTTCACATAGCCATAATTAGGGCATAAATTTCATCCAAATAACAGACTTCCTCTGTTTCACTCCTTATATAATACAAAAATGATAATTTGAAACTTTAAATTTCTGTTTCCAACAGTTTAAAGTTACAAGTCATGACGCTATCATTGAATAATATTAAACACATCTTTCAGTTTTGGCTATTTTCACTGTTGGAAACGATTTTGTTTCAATGAAATGTGTGTATTTCGTTTCTAAATTATTTTCATTTTTCACACACACTTAAAGAAATTAAATAGCACTACAAAAACCAATCGTTAAATTGTAGAATTTATTAACAACAACAGTCAATTAAATTCACAAATAATTGCTTCTCAATAAATGTAGAGGAATCAATGATTGAAAATAATGATGGATAAAAAGTGTGAAAATATTATAATGGTAGGTGGAGTTTAAAAACTTAAACAAGTCTTTAAAGATATTAAAATACAAAATTGTTAAAGAAACGCTTGAGAATTTTTTTTAAAAAAAGCTTTAAAATAATCAGGCTATACTCATTTCAGAAAAAAATTTAAAATCGTTTAAAGATAACAAATAAATAAAACCGTGGAAATGTAAAATAATATTTTGATTATTTAAAATAGCATTTTCTTAAGTTTAACATTAAACAAAGAACTCTTTAAGAATTGGAATATTTTTTAATTTTGTTTTTAAAATCGCATCATAAGAAAATAATCCTTACTGTTTTTTTCAAACTTTGCGATGCCAGGATTAGGGCATTACTTCAGTTAAATTGAAGACTTTTGCACTCAACAAATAAAGTTTTTCGAACAATGGCACATCTTGTATGTAAGCTGGAGATCCTTTACACATGACATATTCACAACTGCCCTTTTCCAGAGAATTACACAATTGCTTTAATTCGAACTTTTCTAGTACCTCATCATGTACAGAGTTTTCGAATTTCTTCATAATCTTCTTGATTGACCACGAGCCATTCGAATGACTCTCTGACCGGGAGTTAGCAAATCGGCAGATAAATTCTTGCAAACACTTTGGATCTTCCAGGGCTTTTACTCCAAATTTGTTGATGATTTCCAGTACTTTCTCTAATTGCAGAGACATGCCTCCATCCATGCTTCGAGCAAATCCAGTCACTATGGTTGTGGCAACAGTGGGCAACATGTTTCCACTTAATATATTCATCAAGTAAGGGAATGCTATTTCAATGATGAATGCTAGAGGAATAGCAGCAGCAGAAATAATGAATAGAGGATTCAAGAAAGCTTTTTTGAGAATTGATAAAAATGTCGGCCTCTCGATAATTCCAGTTTCAGTCTGACTCGATTCAGATAGAATTTTGGAATTTGAATCTTTAGAGGATTCTTCATCAGGTATAAGTATATTGTTTTTGCCACTTTCATGACCGCTAACTTCTTCAAAATGGTAGTTAAGTTTAGCTTCTCTTTCCTGAGGTATGTAAAATCCTCCAGGACTGTAAGAATACTTGTCATCAACTGTTCTGTCTGGAACAAAGTCGTCTAATACTGAAAGAATCGCGTATTTTAGCAAGTCACCGGAGTTCAATGAAGATGTGACACCATTTGAAGAGTCTTGGATGTTATCTGTCTTGTGAACTTTCCTATCCTCGTGATTGATTAAGTATCTAGGAAGATAATTTCTTTGACGAATTTTCAGTGATTGATTTATACCTTCTGCAAAAGAAGTTGATAAAACCAAATAAAAGGTTAGAAAAGAAATCTTTTTTTTTATCAATGAAGTCATTTTGAAGGCAACTGTCAGAACGCCTAACTGTTAAATCTTTTACAGCTGTGATGAAGAGAGAAGTTAACTGTTTGATGATTACCGTAGTTTATCCAGTCTTTTATACTTCTTTCGAAAGGGAAACACCCTAACTATATCACTGCAAAAGACTGTCAGCTACGTGAACAAGAAATATTTCTTTGTATCAAAGAATGTAAACATTTTAAACATTCTGTTTCTTCTTCCTTTGATGCTGAAGAATTAACTGTGTCATGAACAAGGCGTTTGAAATGTGATGGCATCCAGTCTCTGAAAATATCTCAATTTCATGCTTTACTTAGGTGTATATAAAAGTATGCTGTGCGCTGTAAGTACTATATAAACGCTTTGTTAGGTTCTGCATAAAAGTAGTAATTTTCCCATTATAAAAACTCTTTACAAATTAAGGAAACCAATATTTGAGAAACTGCAAACATACAATTTGCGTTATGAAATGATTCTTATTATAGCTAAGAAATATCATTATTTATGCTGTATGTCTTGGAACGGCGTTTCTCATCCACTTAAGTTTTGTATGGCGACTATGTAGTTATACCACAGGGAACCTACTTCAAAAATTCATTTTAAAATATCGCTGTTTTCATAAAAATTATACATAAAATTAATGCTATATTGAAGAATGCTTTCATTATATGCTCGTGTAGACGCATTGCAGTTGGTTTAATTTTGCGTTGAAAAGGACTGGCACTAACGAAGTGTTAATGATCAGCTCTGAAAAGACTATTATGTCCAGCTCTAAAAAGACGTGAGAGCTTTTTTTGGACGGCAATCGGAAGTTTGGACCCTATTAGAACAATGTATTTTACGATATCTACACGATGTTGCTACGATATTCTGAATACCGCATAACGTCGAAAAGACACCGTATGAATATTGTAGAGCATCTTGTGCTAATAGGGAACCGTGGTCAGATGGACGAAGACAATGCCTAAGCCGGCATCTCCTGTTCGTCGATGTCAGATTTAAAATGAATTAGAGCCACGTACGCTACTAATCATCGTGTATTTAACGTGGAACCCTCTGGTTCTAAATAGAGGACATTTATACTGCTCGCCATATGTAGGCAATTTTTTTCCCTCAAGAGTTTAGTTTAAATTTATTAACATCTATATATGCATTTCTTCAGTAAGAATTAGATATTTGCAAATCAATTGTAGTAAATACATTTTGATAATAGTAAGGGCTAGACATAGAAAATTTAATTGAGAAAAAAAAATTTAAACTAAAAAGATTCTGTGATAAATACTTACCAGTATAATTTTATCCAACACGATGGCCATTACTGCTGATACATTTATATTATTCTAGCATCTTGCTTGCCACCTGGTTTATTTAAATTTTCATACAGTTACTTCCTGTAATTCTTACAAACATATCTAAATTGTTCTACTACCTAGTTTATTTGAATTTATTATATGTCCAGAAACTCCCTTAACTATATTCAACACCTTGCAGAAATACAAGTCTAAAATTTTCAGTCAAACTGGAGGCAAAAGTTTCTTAAGCTCAGCGGATATAACATATATTTTCGTTGAAATATTTCCCCAGACAATGTGATGTATTCAACTAATTCATCATCTTACACTGCCTAATACTTTCTGAAGCAACCAAGCATTAGAGAAAATCAGGGTAAACGTCTCTTGCGTGGATGCATTTTTAAAAGCTATTTCTAAAAGTAAATATCACGGAGCTTGCACTGCACACGCCTCTACATGAAGCTTCCCAGGTTGCCAAACGTGTGAAAATTGATTCTCTGACACTGGTGGTGAAGATTTATTGTTCACGATTGACTGATTTTGTTGTCAATATTAAATGGTGAAGACATTTGGCTTGAATTTAAATATTCGATGTTGATGCTTTCTATCATTTAAGAAAATTAAGAAGAATTAAACGATGATTTCGATCAAATAATTTCTTTGATTCAAATAATTTTTCGAATTTTGAATGTTATAATTTATTGGACTATTTTTCTGACAGAATACATAATATTTAATCATAATATTTATCATCATTGTATAAGAACTTAAATGAGTATTCCAGCTTCTTTTAGCGTACTGCTTCAGCATGTGAGAAGATTCATATAATTACTTAGATTAAGCATAAAAACAAAATAAATCAAATAATGCTTATTAATAATAAAATAAATCAGATAATGCTAAATAAATTAGATACTATTAGATTTGAAATCAGATATATTTTAAAATTCTGAGTATCCTAAAAATAGCAAGTTTTGGATTTTTTTGAATTGTTTAAAATATTAGTTATTCGTATTGAAATTTGAAAAAAAATCAAATATTTCGGCTGTAGCAATATTTTTACGAAAATATTTAAAAATTTACTTTTTCTGCTTTTGAACTGCCTAGAGTGTCTGCTTCAGCTCAATATATTAAAATGCGCATATTTGCAGAACCAAAATTTTAAATACAGCATATTCTCGGTAAAACTGAATTACAGGCGATCACTTTTTATTAAAACTTCATAAATTAAGCAAAACAACCAGGCGTCCGTTAGGAAATCAGAATCATGACGCATTTTTCAAATCTCTACTGTACAGAAATGGCGTTGCTGCGATCATATAACTTTCACTTTCACACACACTTGTTTGTATAGATAATAATAATATTTAGTATATCGACATCTGTTTAAAAAATTTCTTTTTTTACTTGAAATTTTGTATAGTTGTATATAATGGACGTCGTAATGTAATAAATATAACAAATTAAAGATAATTTGAAACCTTAAACAGATTTTAACATGTTATATTTATAGAATTTCATTTTTTTCTGAAATATATGTGAAACTGCGTCTCTCTGTTTCAATTTAAAAAACCTGCAAGATTTTGAATATTATTAATTCATTTGTGGCTGAAATATATAAAAAAATGACCAACGGGCATCATGTACAACAATATCTCTCATCAGTATCTGTCACATGACATCAGTGAATATGAACATATAAGTTCTAGAAACATGCATTAATCTATCCGGAAGAACCTCTTATCCGTCATCGGCGAGTCGCAAGGTTGCCGGAAAAAAAGATATTCTACAGTACAAGCATCTACACCATAGTAGCTACTACTGAATGATATAGTTTAAACCCGATGGATAAATAGTAACATAACGAATAAAGTAAAATTATCAAATGGCATAAACTGGTCCTTTTTTTCCTGAAATATGATCGCGAAAAGACAATCCCCTAGCGTCGAAGCAGAGGCTGACCCACCAGACCCCACAGCCCTCTGTTTTGGAAATGGGAAGTTAAGCGGTTAATATTAACACATTAAGTGCCACGACTGACGTCTGAAATTCGAACCATCTAACTAATTAGATAACTTCTTCGCTGCTATCTCTTAACCACAGTAGAGGAGGTGTCATCTAATTAGATAGTAGACATGAATTGTATGTGATCCTCGTGTGAATCGTATTTGATTCACATGGTGATTAACGTATTAAAAATGAGTAAAATTTTTGCCCCTGTACGAAATTATGAAAAACGATTACTGATTAATGTTGAGATAATATGGAAATAAAATATAGTACACATTATCAAAAGTTAATGATTTTCTTCCTCTGATAAACAAATCGAGGAATTAGTTTGATATTTTTCATATTAGTAAAATCCATATAAGTTTTCTTTATTTTCTGTGACAATGAAACATTTTTCTTAAAATGATCTTCGGAAATCAAATCTGTTCTCTTTGTTACCTTAGCTACAAAAAGACGGAAAGTATAAAACCTCTCACTGTGGTCTTTCGTCGTCAAGAAGTGTTACGATTGGAAATCAGACCAACTTCAATCATGTAGTCAGGATGCTGTCATTCTTCGATCCATTCAGTCATCATACCTTTCGGGAATGAGAAATAAGTTCCCTTTCGAAGGTGATCTTTCACAATTTTTCAACACGCTTACAACACGTCAGTCACATGAAATGTTTTTGTTTTTAAAAGCCGTTATTTTACTTCACTTGTTTCATGTTTGTAGAGATGGATTTTTGTAATCGATCGCAATAGCAGATAATAGAATGATTCAATTAAAATTTAATTCAGTACGAATGATACCAACTGGTTGTGAATATGAAAAATAAATTGATTTCAAGTCTGCAATAATGAATTAGCTTAAAGAATGGAAAACAGAAAATAATTAATACAAAATACTACTACTTTTTAACATATTAATAAAAGTCTATTTTGAGATTGTTTTTATCATTTGTATTCATGATGAGTTCAAAATTCTCTTTTAATTCTTTGCTTCTTATTCTCATCTTGTTTTATAATAACTTTAAATTAATGTTAATTAAGTATAGCATTTTTTTTAGAAAATACAGTCAATTTCTCTTCTTATAATATAATTAGCTTATATACCCAGCGTTACTCGTGGTAAATATATTTTCAAGTCAAAGAATTTATAACACTTTAAATTTAATTAAACTGTTTTTCGCTGAAACGTCTTTGGTTGATTTTGGTTTGCCCTCTCCAGTGTCTCTGACCCCTCGCTCAGCAGCTAAACTACTCTCTTCTTTCTGTCTCCGTAATTTGAACCACTTCGCAAGATTTTGGCAACCCTTCGAATTCCATTTTCCTCTCCATATCATTTCTACGGTGACAACAGAAATTACTTTTTATCATGCTTTTTATTACTGTGTCTCGAAGTAATTTTTTTTCTGTTTGTTATTTGAATGCCTGACCGGAAGCATCATTCCTTATTTTTCTCCCTAGGTTCTCTGCCTCCAGTGGCAACAGAACTCGGTTACCCTAGAATGACCTTATATACTGACATTGACGAATCAAAGGGTAAGGGGTCATAATGTGATTTTTTCGAAACCCCCCACCCCCATAATTAGTGGCTTAGCTTGTGTAAACGGCATCCAGGGCATGATACTTTACAACTCCTTATTGTATTTGACTTTAAAAAGTGGCATAAGCGCATTAACATTTTGTCAACGTGGCCAGTGGCGCTCAGGGACTATGATATTTTTTTTTATCCCAGTCGCTATATCCTTAGCAAGCGTCAATGGCCTCCGGGGGCATGGCATTATTTATACTCCTAATAATAATATTTTGCTTTAAAAAATGGCATAGTTGCAGTAATATTTTAACTATAAGGGGGCTCTAAAACTGGCGTCCAGAGCATCGACACACCCATTGATTGACCCCCGGTCGTTACGCCACTGCAATCTGATAAGGAACATTCAAACATTTATGAAATTTAAACGAATTATCGCATAGTAATTAAGCTAATGGATATTTAAGTGCTTATTAAAAGTTACGAAATAAAAGCTGTCTTGCAGTCAATGCCCAAAAAAAGCAATATTTTCTTATCATAACTTTAACAGTGGTAAAAGCACGTGAATAAAAGATTTGATGAAACAATAAATTGGTTTGAATTTAATTTATAACATTAGAAAGCATTGTTAGAAATTCAGTTTAAAATGAATTTTAAAATATTATTAAAATTGGAGAAAACAATGTACGACATTTAAAGTTGTATAGTTAAAAATATTATTTTTTGTTCATTAAGATGGTGTAAAAATAATTTCTTTCGATAAATATTTTAGAAGTTATTGGCGAAAAACGTCTAAAAGTAGCTCAATTTTCGATATTTCATTAACTATTTTAAGAATTAATTAGTTCTAAAATTTGAAAATGACAAATTTGACCTAGAAATCTACCTCATGTCATGTGCAAACTTCCTGTCTCCACCGCTCACCGTTTAGGAGCAGTTCTTATGACTGAAAGACATGTTTATTTTCTACTTTATATTATAAATATGAGCTATAAAGAACATTTAATCTTTAATTATTACTTTAAATGCGGCATTTCATTTTGCGTCCGATTTTATGTAAATACTTATATACTAAATTAAAATGTTTCCTGCATTTTGAAAGTAAAAAGATGTGCATGGTATTTAGCTATAATAAGAACTATAAATTATATGTCTGAATTAGAAATAAAAGGCACCAATACAGGATTCTACAATTTATTCCACGAAGAAAATTATAAATATGTATCGTGTCTTACTGATTATTCATCTTACATTTTATTACAATATATGTTTAAATTGATGCATGATTTATTATATTTGAATATTAAAACTTGTATTACAAAATCCACATGTGTATTTCTACACAAAGGGTTTCAACAAATGTTCAGTTAAATTATTATATAAATAATAAAACAATCAAAACAGTGCATTCTCGTTTAAGATGTCTCCAAAAAAAATAGTATTTTGTCTCTGATGTTTGATATCTAATATTTCGTCTTTGTGGGACTACCTTAAATCCCTTGTATGTCAGAATCGAAAAAGATCCTGATATATTATTTTGATAATCAGCGATACCATACATAAATCCAATAGACAATTCAGCAAATAAAACAATCATAAAAATCTATTTATATAAATTTTAAGAGTTTAAAGCTGTGATATTTGGTACTACACAGTATATACTATTCTATCTGTTTTGTACAGATAAGAAGTTCGGTGCACGGAAAATAAACAATAAGTTTCTTCAGCAATCTATTTGAAATAGACATTTTAACAATAACGTAATTTAAAGTCCCTCAGAAAAGTAATAAAATGTCTACTGGAAAACTGGAGATCATTTCCTTCTGCATTCTCTGATATGGTTATAGAGTAAGTAAGATAGAAAAAGAAACTATAAAATGGGATCAGGATGTCTGGGTCTGAAGACAGCAGGGACAGAAGCCAGACGTAGCAAGGAAGAACCGTATCATACGATTGAAGTATTTACTGTTCATAGAATTTATTCCTACGTTTTAAACTTAGCATTTAGCTTAAATGCAGCTCTGAAGAGATTTTGAAGGCAGCAAACCGGCATGCATTTTTACTTACGTTCAAGGAATATAAACGTGGAATTTCCATGGTTTAGATAAATTGTCGACAGGATGGAATCTCTCGTGAAGCGTTCTTTGAATTTTGCTATTTAAAGTTCTCCTTCATGATTTGGGATGGTTTATGAAGGCGTTTAGCAATTGAAACTTTACATTCTGGCTTCATTTCTTAAATTTCTTTGGATAAGTGAAAGTTTTACTAAGTGACACAATTAGTAAATCCTTGCTTGTAGATATGAGTGCACAGTAGACTCTTTGGGATACATTTGAGCGTGAAGTATTCTACTGAATTTTTATAAAATATTGCAAGAAACGCATATATAATTCTCCAAAAAATTAGCCATAAGTAATACTATTTGCTTATATAAATTTCGTTGCATGATTACATTTTGTCAACACGATCGTTTAAAACTCCCGTTTTCTGTAATTATGAACTTGAAAAAGCATTTATGAGAAAACTGAAAGCTAACGTTTTGTGATAATACCTTTCCACTGCATTCTTATAATTAAATTTTGCTTTATTTCTCTGTTTTTTGCATACCAACAAAATATTTGAATAATGTGAAAACATTTTAAACCACTTAAAGATTGTTGCTTCACTTTTCTTAGTTCATCAACACCTAATTACGTCAGATATTGACTCTAAGAGTTTTTTTTTGGTACTTGTCCAAAAGCAAGCGCAAATATCCATATGTTAGTGAAAATACGCGCAATGGAGTTGTCATCTGAAGGAATCGTTCTCATGGTACCCAGAAATAGATTGATTGACTACAGTTCGAGGAATTTGCGAATTCTAAGTCAAAATCAGTGTCTTGTACCGAACCGTAGAATCTTGACTATATGTAGTTGCCATTTGTCTGGAACAGACGTCCATCGTCTTCAGGTGAACGCAGAAATGATCAATGTGACTGATCCCGAATGACATTCAGGTAATCCATACATTCATTGTGAATGTCATGACAACCTAAAGTTCTTAAACCCACCATTTAAAATCCCTGACAGGATGCATATGATATGCCACAAACTCGCTTGTGCCTGTGGTAGCCAACTGACCAGTTCTGATTACTAAGCCGTAACTGAACGAAGCATAACAG
>BGPR01008611.1:26987-62495 GCA_013235015.1 Araneus ventricosus | reverse complement strand
AAAATATGCAGAAAAAGAAACGATGGAACATTTTTTGGTTAGATGAAGTTCCTTTTCATATGCACGGATATGTCAATATTCAGAATTGCAGACTATGGGAAAGAAAAATCCATTCAGACATCAACCAGTACTTCTTGATTCTGAAAAAGTAAATGAGTGGTGAGAGTTAACGTCATTTATTTATCGCCAAGCCATTCTTTTTTAAAGAAGTAGGTCCTGCGGGCCCTGTTACTTGTGATGTCAATTGTGTCCGCTACGAATCTCTTTAGCGCAACTATGTTATAGCAGCATTTCAACAGCGTGCATGTGTAGGGATCACAATTTTCATACAAGATGGCGCTCCACCGCACATTATATATCCTATTAAGCGCCTTCTCAGCATGCATTTCGGAAATGATAAAATTATCAGCCCTGATTTTATAAAACACTGGCCGCCAAGATCACCTGATCTTAATACTTGTGATTTCTGGCTGTAAGGTTATCTGAAACGTTTTGTGATGAGTGCTCCAATTCAAAACTTAGCTGAACTAAAGACGCGTATTTCGTAGCGCATTGAGAACATCAGCAGAGATACACATTTATCTGTTGTGGAACAAGCTATTTCTCGCTTTCAACATGTGGCAGAAAACGGTTTATAGCATATTGAACATTTGCTCAGGGGCCGTTCAAATATTACGAAAGTACCCAAAGGGGTGGAGGGGGTTTGCGATTTGCTTATTTTTGCTCCCCAGGGGGGGAGGGGGAGAATGAGTGATGCTTACGTAAGACATTAAAATCACTTTATTTGCGAAAATATGTTGTAACTTGCCCAAATAATTTAATTTAAAAAAATTAAATTTGAAAAAAAAGTTAAATTTGGGAAAAGAAAATTAAACTTGATTTCTGTAAGCTTAAACTTCAAATTTTAAGTAAATTAAACTTACATTTTTTTTTTCCATTTTAAGCCGAGTTAGAGTTTTTTATTTGAATGAAGTCCTAAATTTTTTTAAAAATTAGATTATTACTGTTATACGTTTTGTGTAAAAAAAAGAACTTGGGGGGGGGGTTGCAGTATGCTTACGTAATTATAAGAGTGTGTTTGCGATTTGCTTATTTTTGCTGACAAGGGGGAGGAGGGGCCAGAAAAAACCAAAAACATGCTTACGTAATATTTGAACGGCCCCTCAGCCATTTGTGGTGCACAGGCTTTCAATTAATTGTGCCACAACTGCCGAATGACTTGGAAGTCATTGTTTTATACGTTGATATTTTTCAATTATATACCGTTACAGTCATGCACAATGAACAGTACAGTTTCTTTAAACTTTAACCCACTCAATATCTGTTGCATTGGGTTGCCAATGTGTTTGGAACCCGAAAACTTGCAAGTTTTACGGCGTGTAAAGCGCCATCTACTGCTAAAAATTTGAACTATTTTTTTCTTTTGCATAATTTTTCTCCCTTCCTCGAGTATATTCAGGACAAAGTTCATGTCACTCTGAGCAGTGGTACTTTTTTACAGCTTTTTGAAAGTTGAACTTATTTATAAAAACCCTGTATTTAAGGAACATTGATTAAATTTTAGTTACAATTCATTTTTTGGATATTTTGTTAAAATTCCGTCCATGTAGGGTGAAAATTAGATTTTGTAATCAGCGCAAACTTTAAAGATTCAGCATGTGTTTAGTTTGTAACTTTTCCCAATTGTTTTTTCATCAAACTAAAAATATATTCGGTAGCTGCGTTTGTTCCAGAAAAACACAGAGAGTATTTTACAAATTTACTATTATTCTTATAGGAAACATTATTTGCAATGAAGGTTGTAAATAAAACATTCCATATGTTAGATAATAATACAGAATTTTGTTTCCATTGGCCTATTTTTGTTTTGTAGCGTAGCGCAGAAAAACCGATGTTTTATCAAACAATTGGTTTTCAACCAGTCACGTATGGCTTGGGGCCAGGGGAGTATTGAACAAGGGCGGGTCTAGGAATCCGTTAAGGAAATGTATATTTTTCATGATTTCAACTCTCAAAAACTAAGAATTACTTCATTTAATTATTCATTAATCTAAATAAATTTTATCGTCATTTTTTAAATTATAACACATAATAATGTAATTGCGTAAATATCTATAATTAAATTTTACTTAATTAAATTAATTTTTTTGATTACAATCAAGTGCCGATCTATTAATCAGTGACACCGTTTTTCCTGTTGTGTTTGTCTTGATGTTGGACAGAGAGTTTTACAGAGACTTAATGGTTGCAAGCCTGATTACCTCCGACTATGGCGACAAAGAAGAAGGTTCTATAAAATTAAATAATTATGACGCTATCTCTCAGAACAACTGAGATCTGGATTTTTCTGGAGAATTCAATCTGAAGTCATGCCCTGTCGGAAAGCTATAAATGCCGGAGGACATCAAACGAGTTAATAATCACTTTGGAGTTTACTTAATATGTAACACTACCTAAACCACTTTTTTACCGTGTTATCTCAATGACACTTTTTTATATATTTTTCTTATATATTTCGGAAGAATGATTTTTTTTAAATTTACAATTCATTTCTTGGTTGTCTTCTAAAATTGCGTTCATGTGAGGTCAAAATTATATTTTTTAATCAGCATAAACTTTAGAGTTTCAGCATATTATTTTGTTTCATCACTTGTCACTTTTGTTCGTCATTGAACTAAAGACACGTTCGGTAGCTGCGTTTGTTCCTGGCAAACACAAAAAATAATCATATAATTAACCAATATTCTTATATGGAACATCATTGTCATTGAAGTCTGTAAATATATCATTCTATATGTTAGTTAATGGTGCAAAATTATTCCTCCATTAAACAATTCGACTTCAAAGAGTGGAGTATGGAGGGTGGAAGGGGCAAGGGGAGTAGAGAACTAAGTCGCGGATCTAGGAAACCTTGAATGAAATATATGTTTTCTGTTATTTCTGAATCTCTCAAATTATGAAATACTTGACAAAAGTAATTATTAAGTTTAAATAAATTAAATTTTAATTGTGTGCATTATAATCAATTAAAATTTAATTGATTAAATTTGATTAATTAAATTTTAACTAATTAAATTAATTTTTTTGAATATAAACAGGAGCGAGTGTAGAAGTTGTTATGCCGTTTTCCCTGCATTGTTAATCTTGTGGTTAGAAAGATAGTTGACTCTTAATGTTTGCCAAGCTGATTGTCCCCGAATCAGCTGATTACTCCGAAATTGGCGCCAAGGAAAGAAGGTTGTACAAAATTCAAGAATTATAGTGCTATCTCTGATCGAATGAAGATCTGAAAAATTCCATATGACGTCATTTCCGGTCGGAAAGCCATACACACAGAAGAAGATGAAACGAGTGGGTAATCTTTTTGGAAAATTATTCCCAAAGAGAGTTAGTCAATTGTTAGACGCTGAGTGCTATTGATAGTTCTATTACTGTTGTTTAAATAATGAATTGCTGTCAATGTTATTGTTAATTTATACACGTGCTGTCTAGTTTTGTTGCCTGTACTTCGTAATTTATAGCATATTCTTGGAATAAACTGTAACATTATATTCGCTTCTTAATGGCATTATATTACTTTACGGGAACATCATATACACCGGATATTTTTCTCTTATATATAGTCAGAATTATTCAAGAGTGTAAATTACCTGTATGGAAAGAGATTATTCTATGGAATATCGTTATGTTTTGCTGCATAACTAACTAACAAATAGACCCGGATGAAAAGCTGGAAAGGTCCACTGCCCTTAAAAGATGCATCTATGTAGATATATATATTCAACACGAAGCAAATTAGAAAATAGATTGACCGACAGGTGGGTCTTATATAAGAGAATAAAATGTATAAAAAATGAATGACAATAGCAACATTTTTATTACAACCACTTGTTTTCAACATGGCCTCTACCTCAAGAAACAATACATTGTAGACGAGCCACAACGCCAGCCACGGCCACCAGATAAGAAAGGAATTCTGCTACGTGTGGTATTCCAAAATGAGTACGATCCTGCAGAATGCCAGTTTCTTAATACTGCTTAACAAGGACTATTAACCCCCAAAGTTTCCCATTTATTGTGTCCTTACTATGTCGAAAGCTTCGCAAAGCAATCTGCATTAATTCAAAATTGACATAACACATATTTTTCTAATTACACTTTTGTCCGTTGTACCTTACATCCTTTAAAACTCAACACCCGATATTTCCTGTGATTGAATTGTCAACAGATCGTTTAATAAAGCCCTTAATACAGTAGAATATTAATCAGTGGTAATAACATATGCAACATGATGAAGTTTAAGTACTTGAATGTTGAAGATGCAGACTAAAGGTTTTCTTCCGGCCAGAAGTCATAGTTTTACTGGAAAAGGTAGGTCTAAGGCAGGGGTATCTTATTTAGGTTATGAGAACTGGTGAAAAATAACTGAGACTGGGGCAGAAGATGGACCTAGGTCAGCTGCTTGGAATGCAGCTAAACTAATCGCTAATTGAATCGTTGGAACGACAGCTTTATAGAATACAGTATTATTTGAATTGTTTCTGCGTGGTTGCTCATTATAATGCTGCCTGACGGGGATTATTTATGTTAAGTTTTTTCGTATACGAGGAAAAGTTATCCACCAATGTGCTTGAAATGATTTTCGCGCACAGATTTTTACAATCTGATTATTTTTTCATGGCATCTTGAAATGCCTATGTATTTAATTTTTTTGCCCTGCCTTTATTTAGATTTGTAAAAAATTAAATATTCATGGAGCTTGAAAACGGGAATAAATAAGTTTCCAGTGGAAATGAGATATCACATTTATGCAATTAAAATACAAGATTTCAAAATTTGTAAACGAAGTATTACCACTTTTAATATTGAAGAAACTTCTATATAAAGTTTTAAACTCGTGAGTTTGTACGTTATCGATATTAATAGAGACAGACAGACAGTTCATTCATGGCTAACCGATACAACGAGGTTTATAGAGGTTGGAGCTAATCTTTGAGATCGACTAGTGTCAGGCTATTTCTTGAATCTGTGCCTTCTTTTCGACTTGTGTTACCTGGATACTTTCCTGGACGGAAGCAACTATGGAGCAAGGCCGTGGAGGCGCGCCATCACCTCTCCCGCCTGAGTTTATCAAGTCAATAGAGATCTCCGATGATGAGCCCACCAGGTGTCAGCAGTTGCGTGCGCTTGCGGAGAAATGCTCTCATTACCGGGAAAAAATCGAGAGTGCCCGATTCCTGATGAATTCGGAACCCAATGATCCGTACCTGCCTACGCTTGCACAAATGGAAAAAGCCTATGGAATTTCCCTGTCTGCTCTGGAAGAAAGGGTAAGTGAATTTGGAACTTGTCCTGTTGTCAATTGCATTTACCATGTACCTAATGAGAGGAAATCTGTGCATAAACGTGTTAGAAGTGTTAATCATAAAAATGATAAGTCCAAATCATTAAAACATAATGTTAATAGTTCTGTTAACAATTGTGATATTGGTCAAGTAATTGTTAATACTAATGATGGAATGTCTGTTATTGATAGTTCTAATGTGTCTATTAGTGATGGTAACAAAGTGTCATTAAATGATAATGATATGGATCACAATAGTGAATATGTGCAGCAGCCTAAACGGCTCACTGCCAAAATTAGTGTTAAGCATAACTCTGATGATTCTGTTGTTAGTGAAAATAAATTTGATAAATTAAGTGTTGACGATAATGAGGCTGAACAAGGTGTAATTATACCAATTAAACGTCCCCCTCCTATAATGCTAAAGAGAACTGAACATTTTATTCAGGATCTAAAAAAGATAAATGATGAATGGGGACCAGTTGAAAGTAAACTTGGTGGTCCCTATATAAAATTATTTACTCAGAGTGATGAAGCCAGTCATAGCCTAACAAAATTTTTAAGAACAAATGATATGGGTTATTTTATTATTTTACCCAGATCTGAACGCCCTATCAAAGTTGTAATACGCGGACTTCCGCGTGACCTAAACGTTGATGTGCTCAAAAAAGCATTAGTTGAGGAATATGAATTTGTTGTAGACAAGGTTGTCCAACTAACCCGATTTAAAACTAAAGAGCCATTAGAGCTGTTCCAAGTAACATTGCCAAACATAGAAGTAAATAAGGGCATCTGGAAAATTACTTCCCTGCTCTATCTAAAGATAAAGGTTGCAAAATTTGAACGGAAAACCGGAAGTATACAATGCTTTAATTTCAACTACTGGCATCATTCAACGGCAACTTGTGGTTTTAAACCAAGATGCATAAAATGCGGTGGGCAGCATGCCAAGGATGAATGCACTAATCCTCCTGAAACCGTCACATGCATAAATTGCAAACAAGAAGGACACGTTGCCTCCTATCGAGGATGTCCAATGTTCCCCAAATCGAATAAAAATCCTGCTAAAAATGAGAGGAAACAAATTACCTCGCGGAAAACCGACCCTAGCATTCCCTATGCTAGTCACTTCAACAAAAAAAAAGATTACAGGTCAATATACCCCCTCAAAACCAAATTGACATGGATAGGGTAAAAGAGCTACTACCGCCAACTACATTCCTGAAGTGGAAGCTAACGAACTAAAAGATATTCTCTATGTATTAAATGAAACTAAAAGATTATCTGCCGGTTCAGATATTAAATGGCTGGCCTCACAATTAAGAGGAAAAAATGATGATGTAGATAAAATCCATCTCCTAATTAAGCATCTTCCCACATTCTCTCCTCCTAAAACTACTTAATTGATGTGCATCTGGTCTTTGTATTTGCTTTTGGAATGCGAATGGTCTTACGCATAAAATTCATGATCTTCGTACCTTTGTTGACGAGAAAAAACCAGATCTTCTTCTACTTCAAGAAACCAAAATTAAGAATAGCTTCTCCCCATACCTCCCTAACTATACTTTCTACCGTCAAGACGGACCACAGTCCCCACTCACTGGTGGGACTGGAATTTTTGTTAAAAGTAACCTCAATCATGTTGAGTTATTTGTCCCGAACCTGAACTATGTCTCTAACACGATTGTAAAAATTTCCCTGGCTAATCTGCCGTCAATTGTGATTGCTTCGATTTATGTACCTTGTCAGGTAAACAGCAGATTCTTGGATGACCTTGACAAAATACTGAATCTCAATAATAGTGTAATTATGTGTGACGACTTCAATGCCTATCATACCAGCTGGAATTGTAAGCGCATAAATGCAACAGGCAAAGCCATATATAAATATGAGCACTGCAAAAATCATGAAATACTGGCCCCCCCAACCCCCACTAGATATGGACCGAATTCGGCCACAACCATCGATCTATCACTAACAAAAAATTTCGCCTATAGGTATAAAATCGAATCTATTCCTGATATTGCATCGGATCATAATCCGGTAATACTGAACTTTGATTTCAATATTGTACCTCTCATTGTAAAAAGGCAAAAGGTCTCGACGAATTGGGACAATTTTAAAAATCATTTGAATAAAAATTTTAAAATTATATTCCCCAAAATTTTAAATTCAAACTATCTTGAGAATGAAGTGAATAAAATTATGAGCGACATTACCAACGCTTACAATAATAGCTCTAGTCCGTTAAAGCATCACGAGGAACTTTACCTACCCCCTCATTTAAGAGAATTAAAAACGGCACGAAAATTAAACTAAATGTTGACAAGACAGAGGCAATTTCTTTAACAAAAAGAATGACGACTGGCCAAAAGTGAAGGTCTATGGCACCCCAATCGAATGGAAAAAAGAAGTGATATATTTGGAGGTTGTTCTGGATAAGCAACTGAACTTCCGAGCCCATACTAGCCTGATTAAGGAAAAATATAACAAAGCATTCCGCGCCCAATACTCTTTAATCTGTAGGAAATCTAGTCTAAATCTCAACAACAAGGTACTGATCTATTTAGCGTTTCTCAGACCAATTCTCACTTACGCGAGTCCCATTTGGGCCTGCACTGCCAGAAGTAACTTGCGAAGCATTCAGGTGCTTGAAAACAAAACCCTAAGAATGATTGCAAACGCCAGGTGGTACCATCGAAATATTGATATACGAAATGCATTAAATGTCCCCTCCCTACAGCAGTTAATTCAAAAACTTGCTAAAATTTTCTATGGAAAACTGCCGGATATCAATAACCCCGAAATAACCAAAATTCCTGTTTATGATCATAATGATAAACAGAATCGTAAGAGACCAAGAATGACTATCTCACTCTGAGTTGCCCCCCCCGCGCACTGTTGTGCATTCCTTTCCTTAACCTTTTTCTGCCTTAGATAATTTTTCACAACTTTCTAATCTCCTATTATATTTTTTTAAAATTATTATTAATATTATTTTAATATTTTTGTATTTATGTAGTTTGTAACTAAGATTGGGTTATTTATAGCCTCAAATACAAACGATGAATAAGACCAGCAAAAATACGATTGAATACGATTTACTGATTACTCTTCCTACCGACCTCTTCATAGTCCACGGAAGCAAGCAAGTTTCAGAAGCTAAATACGCGCAGCACTGCAATATCAATATTGGAAATTAAGCTATCTCCAGGGCTGTAAAAGCAACTTGTTCACTTTTCGCCATATCTGAATGTTTCAAAAAAGTAATTATTAAGACGAGTCAAGGTGGGTAGTATTTTGACATAGAGGATTCAACCTTGTGTTTGGTAAACGATAGCAGCGCCCGTATGTGTGGAAATTGGATTTAAATAGTTCGATCCCCTCATTTCCAACGAAAACCATCCTAAATGATGCTGTGTTGGATCTTTGGTCTGAATGCTTTATTGCTGTATATTGTATAATCCGGATAACTTATTTTGATTTCATTTATTAGATTGTTATGACAAGTACGTTAGGAATAAATCGATGATATCTGGAAAATACCTATGATTTAAAATTCCTCGAGAGGAGAATGATATGTTTGAAATCTTTTCCAAATTTTATCAGATGTGATTCAAATGAATTACAAATGCGTAATATTTTTTTAAAAAAATATGCGTTTTGTATGTGAAATAATGAAATTTATTTTTATATTTGTGCATTGCAGTAGCATTTGAAAATGCTCATAATATGGAATAATTCCTTCAAAATTCTTGATTTCTGGATTTTGAAAGAATAATTCCCGTGTAATATAAATTAAAGATAATTTTAAAACATATTTTTTTTATCTTTCGCTATTTCTGTCGAACATCATAAATTATTTTTAGCATTGTTGCATATTTTAAACTGCTATGATAATTTAATGTAAGCATTTTTTCAAAAATTTAATATCTGGACATACTTATAGGGTGGAAATTGGGACCGCTTTCACCATAGTTTTAAAATTAACAAAAAACAATCATTATAATAGTTACATTCATTGTTCTGATTGGTCCATTTATTGTATAATTTTAAGTAATGCGGAAATGAAGATGATATATTGGAAAAACATACGTAATTCAAAATGTGAATATAATGATAATAATTTAGGTTCAACATTCAAAAAGCTGTAAAAAATGAGCCACTGTTTAGAATGAAATGAAATTTAATATGGGTATACTGGAAGAATGGGGAAAAGTATGACAGAAGTAAAAAAATAGTTACATTTTAGCAATAGATGGCGCTTTACACGTCGGAATATGCAAAATTAGTACAAAGAGTCACCGAAAGATGGCCCTAATAGAAGCGAATGAAAATATAGACAAAATGAATAACTATAGCAACATTTTTATTACACCTACAAAATGATCTACAGGGCCTTCACCACAAGAAACAATATACTATAGACAAGTGATAACGCCAACAACGGTCACAAAATAAAAAAGAAATTCAGCAAGGCCTGGTATTCCGAAATGTGCACAGTCCTATCTAATGCCAATTTATTCAAATCGTTTAATAATGACTATTAAACCTGCAAAGTTATAAGTTTTTATATCCTTACGCTGTCGAAACTTTCACAAAACAATCAGCGTTAATTCAAGATTAACATATAATTTCTTGCTAATTAAACTTTCTTCCTGTGTACTTAACATTTTTTGAGATTTGCCTCCCGATATTAACAATGATTGAATTCTCAAAAGGTAGTTTGATGAAGCCCATAGCACCGTAGAAATTTAATTAGAGGTTAATGACATATGTAACTTGACGGTGTGAATGTACTTGAATTTAGAAAATGATGAAAAAAAATATTTTCTTCCGTCCAGAAGTCGTAGTCTGATTTCATTTGCCTGGAAATCACCGTCAAGTGTCCTCTTATATAGGTAAGTAACGACAGATAAAAATATAACACTCCAGGAGCCGAGCCGTGATCAACTGCTAGGAATACAGCGATACTAATCGTTAATTGAATTATTGGGTACTGTAGGTTTATAAATAACAGAATAATTTGCATTTTTACTGCCTAGTTCCTCATTTATAGTGCCGACTGACTAGGAGTTGTGCATTAAATTTTTCTATGACAAGGAAAAAAAATCCGACAATTGTTCATAAAATTCTTATTTTATACCCCATTTTAAAATTGGATTATTTTATATGGCTTCATAAAACAGCTTTACAAACGGGAATAAATAAATTTCGAGTCAAAGTGAGATAAAGCCTCTGCAAAAGTTAGGAATGAGAATTTGAAAATGCGTAAAAGAAGTTTACTTTAATAACACTTAACTTAGAAGTAACACTTCTAATTTTGCAGAAAGCTTTATACAGAATTTTAAAATTTCGCCCTGTTGAAGTGTTCTTGTAGATGTCTTTATTTATTTTATATGAAATCTGTTTTTTTATATCTGGGCTCGTGAACGAAAATCAGTGCTATTGTCATTTGTTACGGATGTAATATGGGAAGCTTAAACTTCTAAGATAGAATCCGCGCTGTAATACATCATCAATACTGAAAATTAATCCTTCTTCAAGGAAAGGAAAGGGAAGGAACCCACACCGACCCGGCGTACCCGAAAGGGTGTAAAGACATTAGTGGGACAGTGTAGAATAATAATAGTTGAACAGAGGAAAAAAGGAGAGAAAGAGAGAGAGAGAGACTGCCATTAGCACGAAAGGGAACAAGTCCCCAGTCTCCAGGGACAAGAAGAGCTGGGTGGATTTAGGAAACATAAAAATATAAGCCCGTATTATACAATAACCTATATAACAATACACCAAACTATTTTACATACTACATCCAAGAACAGGGAAGGAATTTAAAAACATCTCAGAATAATCCTGAGTAATTGCATTATTACAAAATATCAATTTTAGAATATGAAACCACTCAAGATAAAGAAAATTCACAAAACTGTGTAGCTGGGGAGAAGAAAAGAATACAATTTCCGGGAAGGGGTATTTATAAAAACATTTTTTCTCTTTCATTTCAAAGGCACTTTAAAATCCATATAAAAAAGCTGATAAAATAGAAAAAAATTTAAAAAATAAACCCACACAAAGAAACACATAAAAGGATTATAATAATTTCAAGTTAAATATGTCAATGTAAAAATTGATTTTAAATAAGATATTTTGATTCACAAAATCCTATCATCGTCTGCATCTTTTTTGAAAATTAAAATCAGTAAGGAATTGACTAATAAAATACGTGAACTTAAGAAAAAATATTTGATGTTGTCTTCGTTATTCTTCAGAATAAACAAAGCAATAAAACATATTTACAAAATTAAAAAATAATATATGCTACAAACTCCAAATATTATATATAAAGTCTTTCATGTGTATCTTTTAAAATTACTTAATACGCTACATTAATTGAAGCAAGAACACTACTTTTATACAGTACACCTTTTAAGCTTTCTTCTGTTAGTCTTACATGAGATTGCCAATGATCAGAGGTGAAAGATAAATGAGCTATAAATCCAGGAATATCTGCACAGTATACAAATGATCCTTCTTTGAAAAAAATACATCAGTTCTTTTTATCAATTTCTGTATTAAGAAAATGGTTTTTTGTTTCAATTATATTTTTAATTTTAAGTCTTGATCCAAAAACTTGAGTACAATTTTTTTCCAGGATTTAAATTGCGAACTAAATGATTTAACTCACTCTGTACAAATTTTTGAGCTTCAATTCTTGGCTCTCGGCTTGTGCACAGGATTTCTGTTTCATTACTGCTTAGTTCTTCAGAAGTAGATTATAAATCAAGGGAATAGGAGACACACACAGACACTAGAGTGGGCCGAAATTTTTTTTTTCTTTTCGAAACGGTATAGTGCTGAACACTTTCCTCTGGGGTAGATAAGCAAATTGCAAAAAAAATATTGCTTACATCTGGCGGTAGCGCATCGACCCTAAACTTTTCGAAAATATACGATTTTCATAATTTTTCTAATAACAGAAAAAAATCCATATAACTTCTATAACAAGTATCTAGAGGTATAGTTAAGTAGTAAAAAATGCAAGAAAGATAAATAAACGTAAAAATAATACATTTTACAATTGTTAATAGCGCATTACACTCAAAAACACATTTTTTACAAAAAATTGACAAATTTTCATTGAAACAAAAAGTTGTTTCTGATTGTGTAAAATTACAATTTGCAATCAAATATAGTCCTTTACTTGCTTCAGTTTCTTTTGATACTTTGAAATAAGATTTGCTCGAAAAACTTGGCATTGAAGATCATGAAAGAAGTGTAGTTCTTATAAAACCATCTCTGCAATTGGAACCGACGACTTTTTGTTATGCCTCGGTTACCAGCTTCACACATCATTCCACTGCCTGTGTATGACATAGGAACTTGTCAAAATTCCACTCAGCCGCTGTTCCACCTGATTGGACTTTAGACCAAATCCCTTGATTCGAGAATCTTCGCAGCAACGGTGGTGTGGTGAAAGTGTAATAGTATTCCAGTGAATCATTTCAATGTAGTCTGTAGCTAGGAAATTGATTTTTGGTGGTTAGAAACTCCTAATTGACTTTATTTAGAAGCTAAGTTCCTAGCTTTTATAATTATTCTGAAACCTAACTCTCTCATATGATCCCTTTTATCCACTATCATACTCAAAAGCAAGTTTACTGGGTGGGCAAAAAATGCATTTCTCTGAGTTACCTGGTCAATGACTTTTAACTAGTTTTCTGGCAGAAATCTTGACGATTTTATAACTTCAAATACATGCTCTGGTCCATTTGTGAAGTACTTACTTTTCTTAATATGAAACCATACAGACATATATGACTTTTGGATAAAGTAAACTAAGATCTTGTGCTCATCTGTTGGGTTTTCAATACTAAAATACTAAAGGAGAACTCTGTTCGCCGTTGTTAACCATCTTGAAGGGGAAAGTGGACCAGATTCACGAATAGATAAATCCTCAGGAGAGCTACCTGATTTTATAGCATAACTTATATCCAGCAGATACTGTTGATCTTTGCTTAAAATTTTTCGTTCAATTTCTAGAATCTCACACTAATTATTTTAAAAATTTACCACTGTGAGTTTCTCACATTTGCTGAGCTGTGTGCCATTCGTAGCACTAAATGTCTTTGGCCCAGTCGTTTCACCATCTAAATTTATGAACAGATGACGAAATGGCAATTCATTAAAGTGTAAGAGGCAACCCCCACTGTAGTGGTCTTTTAACTTGCATTACAATTAGGCAAATGACACCTGTTTTCCTCTCGTAATGTTAACGGTTCCATCATATTCAGTTACGTCCAGTTTATGTAATAAAAATCCAGTTTTAGTGAATAAGAATGCTACTGGCAATGTTTTGAGCAGACCTAGAAAAGGGTGCAACGTGACCAACGAACATAAAACCTGGTTTTTGTAAAATTCAATAATGTTCCTGTTTTATGGTTCTTTAAAACTGCTTTGAGTTTACTTTTTCAATCACGAGTGTGTCTTCCCATGTCATACGCAAGCAGTGGAACGATGTGTGAAGCTGGTAACCGATATATCACAAAAATTTCCGTTAATATTTTTCGTTTATATTGCAATATCTCTCGCAATTTAAGGGTTGCTGGGCGGCAGACGATCCTGATGACATATCCTAACGTCATGAGTTTCCATATAAAATAAAAATTGTCGAAATCCGTCGAGTGATTGTGGCTGTCGAACTGTCTGAAGGTTTTATCATTTTATTTTAAATATATAGAAATCTTTTTAAAGACATCATAAAGAATAAATTCGAAGGACCACAAATTTTCAGTCAAATATGAGTTAGTAAAAGCTGTACCACCATTAGCTTTAAGAGGAAAAATAATCATAAGACAAAGGAAAAGTAATCCGATGAAAAAATCTAATAAATATTGGATAAATATGTGAACATTCAGAGTTATTTAAAATTAAGTCAACGAAAAGGTATGTCACATTTTTAGATTTGTAATGTTTTTAAAAAATCTAGTTGTCTCTGTGATTTGCGTGCTGCATTTTTTTAAATCAAATAACCTTCATTTGTTGCTTTCTAATATGATACAGATAGTATTTAATAAGTATTAATAATGAACGATAAGTTGTCAGGAAAGCAAAAATGAAAACTCATTTACATTTACCATTCTAAAATTACAATAGCACTGTCTTCTTAAGTAAAGAATTGTAGCGTTCCAATAAAACACTCATAAATAAGTACTAAGAAATAATAATAGAAAATATTAACTAATAAAGTAAGGCAGAAAAGGAAAAAAAATTAACTGGACATTTTTCTTCTCTCTTGCCACTTCTTAAATTTTATTACCAATATTACAATTTCGTTATTACAATAGATGATCTATTTTATTTCATTATTTTCTTTCATAAAATAAAACCATAGATTTAATGAAAGATTTTTATTCCTTTAGCGTAATGTCAATTCCAACTCGAGTATAATTTAGACGAAAATTGCGAGGCTCTTAAATATTTTGTTGCAGGAAAGACTCACACTTTTCCCAGAGAACTTCAAGCTAAGAAAGGTTTCTGCTATGAATCCGTTGCAATATGTGGACGATGGTTTTAAAGATGCTTTTAAAATGTCACATAAATAAAAATTCAAATAATATGTCTAGAGTACAGACTCCTTAACTAAATACATATGAAGTCAACATCTTTTATGGTGAAAAGAACAAAATTTCAAATATCTAATTGATATACAGGGTGTCCACTTAAAAAGAGACACCCCTGTTTTACTTTAGAACGACAGCAGCTTTAGGCATGAAAGTGGTGTCTAGGTATAGTAAAACGTCTATGCGCTTTGCGATACGCAAATTTACAGCGCCACCTGGTGGGATATTCCGGAGCTGGCATTCTTATCTTGAAACTGGTGCACAATAGAGGGCAAATTTGAATTACAAAGTTGTAGAGCGTTATTGATTTTGTATAAAAAACAACTTGTGCACATTAATACGAAGAACAGAACGCTGAAAACGTGCATTTATTTATTCCCTCTTTTCGAAACTTTAACATCACAAGACATGGAAAAAAGGAGAAAATATTATTTTTAGGACAAAAATGACTCCATTATATGTTTTCCTGTGGGGATAGATCAAACAGCAGGTGTAGGCGACTTTTCCCAGGTATTACAGCATATTCGATGACGTATTACTGCTATATGCTAAACCGCATGCGTACACCAAATATATGCTAAAACGTGTGAGAAGTGAAAATTAAACAAGGGCTGACATCTGTATTGTAGATGACGAAGAGAACTTTGAACACCGAAAGTAAACCTATCTTGAGATAACTAACCACTTTGCGACGTCACAATTTCGTAAAGCGCCAAGAATCAAATTTGAATTTTTAGCGTTCTGTTCTTACTATTAATGTGAACAAGTTGTCTTGTTGTATTAAGTCGATAACGCCCTACAACTTTGTGGTTGATATTCTTTACCCTATTTTGCACCATTTTCGAGGTTCGAACGCTTACTCCGGAGTTTGTCATAAGGCGCTGTAAGTGCTCATCGCAGAGCTCATTGACGTTTTACTATAGGTACCTAGACATTACTTTCATGATTATAGTTATCATTATTTTGAAGTAAAGAGGGGTGGCGTTTATTTAAGTGGCCATCCTGTTTATTAATCAAAGATTTTACCGCAGATAATTTCTTTCTTCAGATTCAGAGGGACCAAAAAATAATGCCGTGTCCCAGGCGCCATTTAAAACCGCTGCTAAACCAAAATTAACAAGCGCAGGAAACACTTGCTACACCACCGTAGCTGACGCCTTAAATTCTCCTGTTTGTTGGCCGCCGTCCCCCCCCCCCCTCCAGTGACGCTTTGAATGCGTATCAACACTTAATTGCAAACTTCAATGTTCAGAAAGGTATTTAACGACATTATTTAATTTTTTTAAAATTACGCTGATCATAGATTAATGAGCAACACTTTCAAAAAAGGGAGGATGATAAGGAAGTAATTAATTTGCTATTATCTTACATTTTACATGTACTTTTGAAAGCTACATTCCGTAATACTTGATGATAAAGCAGAAAGGGGGATATTATTAAATTATGCAAAACATGCAAGGGGATTTACAAATTGGAAGTCAAAAGTAGTCATAATTTTGAATCCGAACATGTGAAATATGATGCTAAGAAGGTTATGCATGTTATGCCATCCGTAAGAAGTAAGAACCGATTTAAATGATTTTAAATATAACATAAAACCAATTGTGTATTTAAGAAATAAGCAGTAATGGAACGCTCTGAAAGCAGTCGCTCTAAACTGGGTGATAAAAATCGAGCTGTTTCCCTATTCATATTTGCTTACTTTTAAAATTCACCAGAAAATAAATAATACAGCAGGTATTCTTATGTATTTGTTTTTTTTACATTATATATATTTATTTACAAACAATATATATTCTTTTTAAATTCAAATATAATTAAAGATTCCTATTTATTAACCCTATCATACAGAATTTATTTTCCAACCGTGGTTCTATAAATCTATCTAAATACATAAGGAATATAGGAAAGATAGTTAAAATAAAATTTTACTAATTTTCTTAATATAACTAATTAAGCAAATTTTAATTCCTTAATTGTTAAAAAACTACTTGAAATCAGTAATGTAAACAAATTTTAATAACAATATATATAATTAGCCATAATAAATTTTAAAAAGACAAAAATTTAAGTGATTCAATGCAGAGTTTTACTAGATAAATAATTATATTGGAGATTTTGGATTTAGATTAAATACGAATTTTTCTAGCCTTTATGTTCGAAAATTCATCAATTACTTCGTCAAAATTAATTTTCTTCAAAATGTCTCTTTCCATGCTAAGAAATGCAAGATCACTTAACCGATCTTGCCCCATGTTTGCTCGTAAAAAGGAAATAATTAATTTCAATTTGCTGAATGAGCGTTGGCAAATAGCAATCGCCACTGAAATTGTTAAAAGTATCTGAAATGCAGTTCTAAGATTAGGAAAATCATCCTCCCGGAAGAAATTATAAATGTCAAAAATTCTATTGAAGATTTTGGAAGAACATTTTCCCTATTACGCAGCGACATTTTGCAGTCACATATTTCTGCGTAAAGTTCCGGTCCATCGAAATCTGTGTTGTAAAATCTGCTTAGGTTTTTATAGCTTATTTGTACTTCATTGTCCAAAGGTTTATAGAACAACTTTTTTACATCCAACAAAAATCCAAATTTTGAATTGATATCATTCAGGCCAGTGAGGCGTGATTTAATTTCTTGTTGAATAGCATCGAGTACACTTCTCATGATACGGTCAATTTCCTCTTCCGTAGATAAACCAGCGTCTCTGGTAAGCTCTCCTGGCATTTTTCGTCTTCTTCGCTTACGGGTTTGAATATCAATTCCCCATTTTTCACATATTAATTTTGCTTTTTAATGATGTTTTGACAAATATCATCTCAAATTTCTGCTATTTCAGTAGTTAAGAAGTTGAGATCATTAAACGCTTCCCTGAAATTCATTTAAGGATCTTGAAGTCTTTTCTGAACACAATAGATTTTTCTCAAATTTTCATGCCAAAAATAAATTATAGTACATTTTGTAGCAAAACAATTGCTGTAATTTTGGGGTCTTTCGTAGAATTTATGTCCTCTGACAATGCTTCTAGTAAATCTACTATTTTTTCTAATTCACAGACAATATCATTAACCTCATCAGCTCTAGTACTCCAGCGGGTTTCGGATTCGCTCTTGACTGTCCTTTTTAAATCACTCTTTAGAGCTTCACAACGCGCAATGTTGGGTGCGAAAAGAATAGATAAATGCTCTCAACAACTCCGGGAAATGTTGTAACTCGAGGATCTTGTTTTAAGAGCATATTTTTAAGATAATATTATTTTACGTCATAAAAATACTGTGTTGAAAATGCAAAATGCTTCCAAAAGTGCTGTTATAACACAAATTAAACTTTGTATACACGAGACCTTATTTTTATTGAATTAAATATATGGAATTAATCGAGGTATTGAGAGTCATAATCTTTGCAAAGTTCACAAATGAAAATAAAGCGCTGATAAAAACTTTACTCTTTCTATTGAATATGAATTAAAAGAAAGCAATTTTTTGACATTTCAGAAACATTATTTCAAAATAAATAAAGACATCTAGATTAGAATACTGCATTCTATATAATTAAGCCATGAATTTAAGAATTGAATTAAGAATTGAAATATTTGAAATTATTTCGAATTTTTATTAAATTTATACTATTTTTGTTTCTTGTTTGTAGTTCAATGAGCTCATGAAATTGCCATGTTGTTCAATGAAATGTTTACTGTAAAATATTATTCAGCATTAAAATGATATTTTAATTAAAACTTAAGTAACTTGACTTATTAAACTTATTAACTTTAGTATGATCATCAGAAGCCTATCACGAACAAGTTGACCAATTTTCAAAACTAGACGATTTAATGTATTTTTTCAAACTCTTCGTTGACTGGACTATCAACTAAGTTTGTTTCACAAATTCATCCACTTTGAGTCTAATTATCTCAAAAAATATTAAACTTTGAAGAAAAATCAAAGCATCCATTTGTAGCGAATGGTACGCTCTTTAATTTGATTAATCGCTTGTAATTTGAATATCGAATAGTTTTCGAGATATCCAAGAAAAACTAAAAAGGTGGGAGCAAATGCAAGATGGCGGCAACCTTTGAGACCCATTATCTGGGATACTATTTAAGATGGAAGGAAAAAAGTATTTATTTGTAGGGGATGTCACGTTCTTTAATTTGTTAGAACAAATATAATTTCAAAACTGAATAGTTTTCGAGATATTGTGGAAAAACTAAAGAAGAGAGGATGAATTCCAAGGTAGCACCGCGAGCTTACGCCAAGGACCAGGGACTTTTAGTGTGTTTATCAGAAGTACCTAACAAATATGCGTACCAATTTTCAAAACTATATGATTTCATGTTTTCGCTGACTGGACTATACACCCCTGCATGAAAAATAAAACTGTCATTAGTGAAATGCTGCGTTTTTTCTTTTTGGAAAATAGGTTGGTTGATTGGTTTGGGATTTATTGGCGCAAGAGCCAAATTTGGCCATGCTGCGCTAAACGTGCGGTGAAAGTACAGCATATGGTGGGATATAAAATCATGATTATGGTGCTAAAATATTTGTTTCGGAAAATAGGAATTCGTGCTCAAGAATTTCTCTTTTGACATTCATTTGAACTGTATAAATATTTTCAGACAAATGTTCCCTTCAAACCTCTTTTATTTTTTACTTAGTTCTTCTGGGTGAAATGCCATTCATATACACGTTCTGACGTTTTTCCTAACAATATATTTTTCTAGGATGGCATATAACCTGTAAATTGCGTCATGCGACATACGTGTTGCATAAAGTGTTCAAAAGGCCCCTAGAAAGCAGACCGTTTAACCTAGTAGTACAAAATTTGGCTGAATGTTACTTTTTGGGTGTTAGATGCTCATTAAAAGAGATTTTCAAAAACTTTATTTAAGTTAGAAAGGTAATTTTAATTGATTTTTATCAATTAAAAATTAATCTAAATTTTAAATATATTCTTCAAAGTTTTCGTAGCATATTATTGCGCAAAATACTTTACAACATTTTAACTCCTTAGTCCTTATCAAAGAAATCACTTGGTCACCTGGGGGCAAAGCCTACCCCCTTCTTGATTCAAAAACCAAAACCCCATATTCAAAAAATAAAAATGCCACAAACTACAACAAGAGTTCCCAAGTCTTCCAGGCCTGTCTCTTTCGGCGACTCTGTACTATTCAGCAACAAATCCCGAGACTAAGATTTGAATTTTTGAAATTATGTCTCTCCCCGTTTAAGAGCGGCACATAAAGAAAAATGAGGGTCAAGTTCAAAATGTATATAAAAGTGTCACTTTTTCAATCCGTATTTATATCCTCTTCTTATTCAAAGATAGTGGTAGTTAATGTAGTATAATGGAAAAATGAAAAATCAATGTTATATAAATTACCTAAAAGGACGGCAAATGGGCAATTGTTATTTTACAAATTTTCTACGAATGAGTATGTTTTTCTAATGTTTTTATGAACAGAATTATAAACTTTTATAGACAAATGCAAAGAAAAATTTTATCCGTTCTGTAGCTTGTATGTACAATAGGGTGGAGAGAAAATATCAAAATTCTTTCAATCAATTAGCACTAGGTGGAAAAAGTAGTCTATTGACGAACGTATCACTGGCGATATTTTTCAGAATTTTTGTATCATCTTTATTCCCAGCAAGAGCCTCAAAATTTTACTTTCTATACAAACTTTCAAATATTTCTTTAAAATAATTTCGCCGGCTATTATTTCTAATGATATTATTAGTTTTATATTGGTTTTGATTAGTCCTTTATAATGTGAACTTCCCCAAGAGATTGCAGTGTGGGTACCATAAAATTGAAATTTTTTTTGTGGGAATCACTACACGTGACAATTTGACTTTTCATTTTGAGTGTGCTTCGTCAGCACCTTATTGTTCGTTGTGCGCATTCCATTAAAAGTTTCATATTTTTGTGCGTTAAAAATTAGAATTATGGCTCTTACTAGAAAACATGTTAAGTGTTCCATTATTGTTCCAGAAACACGTGGTGATACATTGCGGTATTGCAATTGAATTCGGATGCTAAAAGAGAGATAAGGTGTTTGCAAACGAAAAGTGAATGAAATTTATGAAGAGATCGCTATTAAGATAGAAGAAATTTTTTGTAGAGCTTAAATTCCGATTCTTTATCTTATAAGAATAATTGCATTGATAAAAAGAAAACACAGAGAGCTATTAGAGCTACTTAAATCTTATCCCGGCTGAAAGGATTCTCTAAATTTCCAAAATAATATTCAAGATTTCCGAGAAGAAACAAAAAAACTTCTTGATGTCACTGTGTGCAATTGCCTGGACTTTAAATTGTGTCGGTGTGAGAAATGACGGAAAGTGCCACAACAAGAACAACAATTTATAACCGACCAGAGATCTGACCGGGCAATGACAATTGGTACTGTTGATCTAAAAACCCGTCAACAGCTTCAAATTTTGATATGAAAAAACTGACAATCGAAACTGAACCTCAGTAAGAAGCTACGCAACTTGATGTTATAAGAAAGTAACATGAAGATAGAAATATCAAAAGGAGAAAATATGCGGCTTTCATCATAATGATTTTACTTCCAGAGGCAAAAAAATATGATCGTTATTTCCAGAGATCTATCTAAGATCCCTGGGCAATACATGTGCTGCTATATTTTATAGACATAAAAATTCCTAGTTACATTCCTAGAATGTTTAATATATTTCGACTGAGAAAATGAGCGATCATCTAAAACATTCGTCACCATTTATGTTAAAAATATACGAAACTCTGTGCCCAAAGACTTCCTCTGTTATTACATCACGGGAGGCTCTCAAAAGGAGGTCGCGACGCCTCCGAAGCACACGTAATTGACGCTCACAGGAAATCGATTGTCCACTCACTCCTTTAAACATTATCACAATTTCATTCACGGGAGTTTGGAATTAAGACGTTTTACTGATGCAGGTCATAAGATGGAGGTTCGTTTGCTTTGTAAGTTACCATTTTCATATGAATGACATGAGAGAATTTATCCATATTGGTCATATAAAACTCTTATTTTTTCGAAAGAAGAATATTTTCTCAATCGACTTTAGCTGTTTTAATTTTGCTGTGTTTGTTTTTAAAATTAAATTTGATTCAACGTTAACTTCTTTATCAACACACGAATTACTTAATTGAAGAATGTAGGCGTAATCGTTTTTACCTAAGCTGCATTTTTTAAAACTTAAAAATAATTTTACTTTATGTAAATGTCTTTAAATAGAAAATTTTCTTCATAATCATATACTTTTGAATATGAGACAGTTTAAATAAAATTCAATCATCGGAATTAAGGTGCACATTAAATTAAAATACTCATCTTCAACATCAATATTTATCGAAAAATTAAATCAAATAAGAGAATTCGTTCTTTAATATTTAAAATAAAGTAGAGTAAGTGGGGTCGAGGGTGTCTAAATGATAGGTATACGTTTGGAAATATTTATGTTTGTTTGATATACACTTAGGGGCTCTAACAAGTGAATGATTGTATATATTGGTTACATTATATTACTTTATGAGAGCATTAAACTCACCTGGATTATTTTCCCTTATATATATATATATATATACAGACGTAGTCAAGAGGGTAACTTACCAATAAGGTAAGTGGTTATTCTTTGGAAATATCAACAGTTATCTTTTGCTGAATAACTGACTAACACAGAGTGCCGGATTAAAGGCTTGAAAGTTTTCCTGCCCTTAAAAGACGCGTCCATGTACATAGATATATTCACGTGAGATGGAGAACACGAAACAAATTAGTACAAAGATTGACCAACAGGTGGATCTGATATAAGACAATAAAATGAACAGAAAATGAATGTCAATAGTAGCATTTTTAGTACAACAACTTGTGTTTAAAATGGCCTCTACCTCATGAAACAATACAATGCAGACAAGCTACGTGTGATATTCCTAAATGATAAACGATCCTGAAGAATGACAGTTTCTTCCAACCGCTTAACAAGGACAATTAACCCAGTTAGTTTAATAGTTTTAATATCCTTACGATGGCGGAAGATTCGCAAAGCAATCTGAGTTAATTCAAGATTAACAAAAAAATATTTTTTCTACTTAAACTTTTGTCCGTTGCACTAAACATTTTTAAGACTCACCACCCGATATACTAAGTGCGTGAATTGTCAACAGGTGGTTTGATAAAGCCCATAGCACCGTAGAATCTTAATAAGGGGTAATAACATATGTAACATAATGAATTGAAAGTACTTGAATATAGAAGATTATGACAAAATGATTTCTTCCGTCCTGAAGACGTAGTATGATGAAGCTTTGACTGTAAATGCTAGAGCATGTGCATTGTCTAACTAATCGTGTAGCTATACTAATCGTTAATTAATTGTTGGTACGGCCGAGTTATAAAAAACAGTATAATTTGCATTTTTTTCTGCATAGTTGCACATTGTAATGCTGCGTGACGGGGATATTTTGAATTAATTTTTAATATACAATGAAAAAATAACCACCATTCTGTATGAAGTGATAATCCTGCACAGCATTTTACAATCTGATTATTTTTTTAATGGTGTCTTAAATGTCTACGTATTTTATTGCTTTTCCTGTATTTACATGTGGAAAAAAAAATAAGAATTCATGTAGCTTTGAAAATAGGAATAAAACAGTTCCCAGTCAAAAGAGATACCACCTTTATATGGTTATTAATCATGATTTGAAAATTTCCAAATGAAGTGTTACCACTGTTAACATTGCAAAAACTAATATATATAATTTTAAACTTGGTCACGAATATAAGGCCCAACTAGACGAGAAATTGTTTCTTTAATATAAAGCTAGGACTTTTATGTCTAGGCTGGTAATTGAAAATTAGTTTTATTTTGTTCGAATTCGTTTTTGCGTAGATAAGAGTTCTGAGATTGGATTATTAGTAGTTACTGATACAGCAGAAGAATAAGAATAGCAATGGAAGTGAAAAGATGTACTATTTACCCTTCCAACCGGACTGCTCATGGCCAAGGGAAGCAAGCAAGTTTCAGAAGCTGGTTGCGTGCAGCGATACATCAATATTGGATATTAAACCGTCTTCCGGGCTATGAACTCTAAAAAAGCAATTGGTTCACTTTTTGCCATATCGGCATGTTTGACATAAAGATAATTTTTAAGTCTAGTCAAGGTAGGCAATATTTTTGAATAGTTGACGTGACTAAGGAGGATATGCAGAGAATTCCCGCTTGCATATCGTAAACGATAGCAGCTCCCTAATTTGTGAAAATTGGAATTAAAAAGCTCTATCCTGACCATATCCAACGACAGCTAACCTAAATGATGCCACATTGATCTTTGGAGTGGATAAATGAATGTTTTGTTGTTGCGTATTGTATACTCTCCGGATACCTCTTTTTAATTTCAGTTATTAGAGGGTTATGGCAAGTAAGTTAGGAATAAATCGATGATGTCTGCATAATACCTTTTATTCAAGATTCCTGGAGATGAAAAAGATATGTTTAAAATGTTTTTAAAAACATTTATTAAATGTGATTTAAATGAATTACAAATTTTAAATATTTAAAAAAATGATATCGGTTTTGTCCATGAAATAATATGGAAAAATAATTCTATATATATATTGAGTATTTCCTTATAATATGGAATAATAATCCTCTAAAATGCTTGTTTTCCGGAATTTTGAAAAAGTTATTAACGTGTGATATGAATGAAAAATAATTTTAAAAGAAATTAATTTATCTTTCCCAATTAATGTAGGAAACTTAACTTATTGTTAATATTGTTATTTATTTCAAACTGTTATGATAATTTAAGGTAAGCACTTTTTGAAAAATTTAAAATCAGGACATACTTATAGTGTGAAAATTGGGATCGCGTTCACGATATTTTTAAAATTAACGAAAACAATCACTATAATAGATATAGTGTCTTTTGTTTGGTCCATTCATGGTATAAATCTAAATAAAGTGGAAATGAAGATGAGATATTGAAAAAATATATGTTCTACCGAAACATGTTTAGTACCGTCACATCTCCATGACCCTTTTTTAAATTTTTTTTTCTTTACAACATGATTATAAATGAAGTTAAACTCTCAAAAAGCTGTAAAACATAAACCACTGTTTAGAATTACCTGAAATTTAAGCTGAGTATACTCGAAGTAGGAGCAACAGTATGGTAGAAGAAAAATAAATATTCAAAATTTTAGGAATAGATGGCGCTTTGTGAATATACGCAAAATAAGAAACGATGGAGCAATTTTTTGGATTGATGAAGTTCATTTTTATAACGACGGATATGTTAATACTGAAAATTGGAGAATATGGACAAAGAAAAATTCATTCAGACCTCAACCAGCTCTTCTTCATCCTGAAAAAGTAAATGTGTGGTTCGGGTTTCCTGCATTGTCTATCGTCGGGCATTTTGGAAGTAGTAGTTCCTGCGATCCCTGTTACTTGTACCGTGAATGGTGTACGCTATGAATCTGTTTAGCGCAACTATGTCAGTCCATCACTTCAACAGCGTGAATGTGTAGGAAGCTCAACTTTGATGCAAGTCGCAGCTCCTCCACACTTTTCATGTCCTGTTAAGCGCCTTTTCAGCATGGATTTCGGAATTGATAAAATTATCAGCTATTATTTTACAAGAAACTGGCCGCCAAGGTCACCTGATCTTAATCCTTCTGATTAATGACTCTAAGGGTATCTGAAATGTGTTTTGTTCAGTGGTCCAATTGCAAACGTATCTGAATTGAAGACACGTATTTCTCACGACATTCAGAACGTCATCACTGATACACATCGATCTGTTGTGGAACATGCTATTTCTCGCATTGAACTTGTGGCAGAAAACGGTGGATAGACACTGAACATTTCTTCAGCCTTTTTCAGTGAATTAGCTTTCAATTAAGTGTGCCTCAACTGCCGGATGAGTTGAAGTGATTGTTTTAATTATTGGTATTTTTCATTAAAATACCGTGAGAGTCACGCACATTGAACAGTACAGTTGGTTTAAACTACAAACAACGCAATAACTGTTACATTGGGTCGCCATTGCCACTGGAACCCGAAGTTTTATGGCGTGGAAAGCGCCATTATTGCTAAAGATTTGAACTATTTTTTTTCTTTTGCCATTCTTTTCTTACTTCTCCGAGTATATTCAGGTCACTCTGAGCAGTGGTTCCTTTTTCATAGCTTTTTAAAGGTTGAACTTTAATTGTTATCACTCTGTATTTAGGAAGAATGAATTAATTTAATATACAATTCATTTTTTGGATGTTTTGATAAAATTACGTCCAAGTAAGATCAAAATCATATTTTCTGATCAGCACAATCTTTAAAGTTTCAGCATTTAGTTTTGTCACTTGTCACAGCTGTTGGTCATTAAACTAAAAACATTTTCGGTAGCTGCTTTTATTTCTGACCAACACAGATAAAAATCAACTAATTAACCAATGTTCTTATCGGGAATATCATATTCATGGAAGTTTGTAAATATATTATTCCATATGTTAGATAATGGTACAAAATTCTGTCTCCATTAAACAATTTTCTTGTAGTGTATCTCAGAACAAAGGACATTTCATCAAACAATTCGTCTTTAACCAGTGGCGTATACCGGGGGCAAGGGCAAAAGGAGCCATCAACAAGGTCGCTGATCCAGGAAGCCTTTAAGGAAATATATGTTTTTTGGTATTTCTAACTCTCACGTAATTACAGCACTAAAATAATTATTGTAAATTATAATCAGTAATATTTAATTGATTAAATTTCATTAATTTAATTTTCACTAATTAAATTATTTTTAAAAAGTATAAACAGGAGCGGATGCAGAAATCTGTTAAGCCGTTTTCCCAGCATTTTTAATCTATCTTGTCGTTAGGAAGATCGTTTTACACAGACTCTTAGTGGTTTGCCAGGCCGATTACTCCCAAAATTGGGGCCAAAAAAGAAGTTTCTGGCAAATTCAGGAATGATATTGTTGTATTTCAGGGCAACAAGGATCTGGAATTTTATGGAGAATTCTGTTAGACGTCATTTCCTGTCGGAAAAGCATAAATACAGAAGAAGATGAAACGAGTGGGTAATCTCTTTGGAGTTTGCTTCGCAAAGCGAGTTAGTCAACTGTTAGCCGCTAATCGCTATTGATAGTGCTGTTACTGTTTTTTACTTAGTACATTGCTGTCAGCTGTTGTTGTTAATTTAGACACGTGCTGTTTAGTTTTGTTATCTGTAATTTATTATTTCTAGAATATTCTTGGAAGAAACCGTCATTTTCCTTTATCCATTTTGTTGTACTAAGTTCACCCTACCCTTGCTGGAAGATTTTCGTAACACAGGTGTCAGAAATGGGGTTTGTTGTATGTGGTGAATACGAGATCTCAAGCAAAGATTGCTGAGAACGCCGGACTTCTTGCTTTGTTAGCCAACTTACATAAAGAACAAGAGAGAATGCAGCAAGGGCAAGAACAAATGAAAAATAGAATGGAGCAAAAGCAAGAAGAAATGAAAAATGAAATCCAAGTTGTGGAAAGAATGATTGCAGAAATATAGGACGAAGTTCAGAGGAAGATCGAAGGCGTCTCTTTTCCTTTGTAAATAAAGTAAAAATTCAGCAATCATATTAAAAAGGAATGCAAAGTTAAGAGATGTTAATGAATGTTTAGATTTCAGAGCGTAAAATCAACTTTCATTCATCTAATACGCAATATAGAATTTTAAAATGTAATTGAAATTTAAATATATTGCAAACAGAATTCATTTTGGTAGAAAAGTGGCTTTTTCTTTGTCATAGATAAAATAAGGTAGCTGAATCGTTATTCTTGTATCCCGAATAATTTTTTACATTAAATTTTGTATTAAGCTGTAGTTTTTAAATGCATATCCATTCTTGAATGAAAATGTTCCTAAGTACTCATAAAGACAAAAAAATACACGCAATTCATTTAATGAACTCCTTTCTTAGATTTCAGAGATTAAGATAGTTTATAAGCATGTCAGTGGGAAGCAGAGGTATAGTTGCACCGGAACTAAGTTCCGGCAAAGCTTTTAACGTAGGACAACGTTCCTGCCATTGGGATCTCACGAAGGAATTTGATTCACACGCCAAAACGCCACAAAAAACGTTGTACGGGAGAACCTGTATATCTCGGTAACTACATGTAGTAAAAAAATAACTAATGTCTTATTTTAGAGATAAAAGTGAACAACAGAAGTCACAAAAAAAATTTGAAAATCGGAATTGTAGTTCAGACACTATGTCGTAAAGTTGGGCAAAAATACGAATGAATAGGTGACGTCACGCGCATGAGGTGCCCGTGCACAATTGACAGACATTTGAGCAAAAAATATAATTCGGAAGCAGGTACTGTACCTGCGGATGAAAAGTCATTTGCAGGTATTGTACCTACGAATAAGTCATTAGTTGAGTAAATACGAATGATACGTAATTTGTAAGTACTGTAGCAATGGATAAAACGTTATTTACTTGTGTTTTCTATTCTGTTATTTTGCACTCTTGCAGAGGTGGCGCCAAAAATTTTCTGACGGGGGGGCAAGCAAAGTTGTTCGAATTTAGGTAACTTCAAAATAACAGATAATAATTAATTTTGTTTTTAATTAAAGGTTATTAATTATTAATTAGCGAATTTGATTATAATAATTAATTATTTGGAATAATTAGCTAAATGTCAGTGCAGTAAGAATTGTCTGACTGAACGACAAGCAATAATAGAAAATGAAGAATTACGAACATAAAACTCAGGAAATGAAATGTACCGCACTGATATTGAAAGAAATTTGCAGATTATTTTCTAAAGTTCATAACAAAATAAAATAATAGCCAAGACAATTAAAAATAATTATTAACAAATTTTAAACTATAAATGCTATATCTTCATATCTCTAATAATAATATAGAAGAATGTGTGTGTTTTTGTGTGTATTGATTCTCTACAGGGCAACCGCTGGACCTAGAGCTACGAAATTTGGCACAAATCTACTTTGGAGGATGGGAATGTGCACCTCGGAGCCCTTTTTTGAAATTTTATTTAGAATTTTAATTAATTAAAAATTAAGCGAAATTTTGGCGTTTTCCATTAATAACTTCCAAAAATATTACAGCACGAAAATCCTCTTTACACCATCTGAGAGTTCAAAAAATTACCTTTTCAATGGTATTTTATTTGAAAGCTCACGACACTAGATACATCATCAATTGTCGCTTCTCTATCTCAATTCTTCAATTTCCAGAAAAATCGTAAAAACACTGCTTCCTTAGACATTCTCTTGGAGCGAAAACCTTGACTGCGTTCCCAGTCTCAACAACTGGACCGATTTTACCAATTCATCTCACTTTGCAAGCATAGCTAACAAATCAGAATGCTCCACGTTTATTGTTGAAGTTATAGAATAGAAAATAGCATTTTTGATCAGTACCAGCCACCATCTGAAAATTTAAAAACTCGTTTTTATAATGATATCAATGAAGATGCAGTATTTTATTCTCTAATTTTAATAAATTTGTAAAAATATTTTAAGGCATAATTTAAAACAGTACTTTTCATTGCTGCAATCTGATTCAAATCGTTGCCAAATAATATTTAATTCCGCGTTTCACTTCCATAATTGAAAGCTAAGGTAATGGATTTAACTTTCTTTTTTGTTTCATCAATTTTTCTGTTAAATCTGTGAACGAAGTCCTCTAAGGTAATAATTATATTTGGAAATGTATTTAGACTCAATGATTATAGTTGTTGTGTTTTAATTCTTTCTATCATCATGTTTTAAGCCAGCTAGCATGCTGCAAGTATTTTGCGTAAGGAATAAGAATGGTGCCGACGACGTGCAATTAGATGTTAAGTGACACATACAGTTACTTTATTCCATTTGGGACGTTCATGTAGACATTGAACAGCACAGATGCAAAGCTACTAAAAGAACACGGGTGAAGTGTCTATAACAATTTGAAGTTAAAAATTGCTTTTTTAAGGGAACTATGAAAATCAAATTATGCACATGATTTTACGTTTAGACTCCAAATTCGTAACTCTCCTAAAATTATTAGCTTAAATCGTATAGTTGATTTCAAAAAGTAAACTAGTTCCGAATAATACAAAGAATTTATTTACAACATATTCACAATACCGAAATGAAAATATGAGTTAATATTAACCTGGCTGGTGAGCTTTTATATTTTTAACTCAAATATCTATCGGGGTCTGCTGCTATATTTTAATGTTATTGATTGCCAAAAATTAATAAAAGGAGTGACTTATCTGGGACATAGGAGCACAGTCAGGGGGGGGGCGCTTTATCACGAATGCATGTCATTATCATTCGGCCGAGTTGCGTCGTTTTTTATTTCACTTTTTATCTCATCCACAAACAACGTTCATCCTTCTTCGCCGGCTATTAACATCCCTTCTGTCTTTTTCTTTTTTTTATTCTCTTTTTCGTCCTCCTCAAAAAATCGCCAATCCTAGTTTTCCTCTTTTGCAACCCACTTTATGGCTTTCAGCTTGGTCCAACATTATCCGCTGCCATTGGTTGGCTTCTTCATATTCCGTAGCCATAGTAAGCAAGCGCCAAAAGTGACAAACTTTTTTTTTGATTGCAACCCTAAGTCCTTATCACCGGATATGATTCGCCGATGGAACTTTTAATGAGTCATGTAAGTATTCAATTTCTCACCAGCCGACTTTACAAAATAAAATGGCGAACCATATGAATATATCACACAACAATGAGATTCAATTGAATTTATATTCCCGACTAACAAGCTAGTCGAAGAGGGCGGCTAATATGTAATATACCAAAACCTCTCCACAGTGGTCAACCACCGTTCCAAGGAAAGTTGGCCACTCTAAAAGATTATTATTTTTGGGAGTATAAAATATTTATATAAGACGTAATTCGTCATTTCTGATAAATCTAATTTTAAACCTCCCAGCGGCGCAATGGAAATTTTGAAACGTTTGAGAAATGCCACCTTCGTAAAACTCAGTTGTGCTAGCAAACGGCAGCAATTTTTAACAATGAACATCCCTTCCCTCTTTTTGCGGTTAGAGAATGCTCCGATGTCAAAGGAGAGACATGACAGTGATTTATACTACTGTGGGCTCTGAGGGCTTCTCAATAAGGGGGAAGAAAACGGGTTGGGATAGGGGGACAGCAGCCAGTATATCTTTGAAGCAAGGTAGTTTGAAGCCTGTGTAGAGGTGAGTGAATGGCCGTGGGGCGACACTTGAGCGTAACGGTTTGAAAAGGAACGAAATATCAGCTGTTTAGACAGGCAGTAGATAGTACTAAAGCCTCAGCAGGAATAGAATTAGAGGTGTGTCCGTGTCTCTGTCATTAATGTTATTATCTTCTATCGAGGTAATGTCTTCTATCGAGGTGAGAAATCGTCGTCCATTCAAGCAGAGACTCGAGACAAATCCGGTATTTTTCCCCCAAGAACTGCAATTTAGGAAGGGTAGTCTTTAGACGGATATATAAACTCCGACTTGTTTTATGTTTTGTCATTGCTTTTTGATGTTTACTGCTCATGTGCTCTCGACTTAGCGTTGCTCTCTCAACTCTTGACACGTTCGTTTTTTAATTGCGTTTCAAAATACTTATGAACAATGGATTCAGAAGAATACTCAGAATCGGATTCTTCCTATGAGGACATTTCTGATGAAAGTGATTCTGATGAAGATACATTGGATGCCGCTAGAAACTGGTGTAGAATTGACCAAGAAAACCTTGCACCCCCCCACCAAGATTTCCTTTCAGTGGCAACCCAGGACTGAATACACGCATGGACGGTTCTTCTCCCATTGAATTTTTCTGCATTTTCTTCGATGATGACATAGTAGGTTACATAGCGAGCGAAACGAACCGCTATGCAGAAGATTTCATTGAGAAAAATGATTTAACTCCAAGCTCAAGGGTTCAGAAATGGAAAGATGTCAACTCAAGTGAAATTCGTGTTTTTTTGGGCATTATTATTTTGCAAGGTATAGTACAAAAGCAATTGCAAAAGTGGTATTGGTCGCAGAGGCCATTGCTTAGCACTCCATATTTTAAGCAACTTATGTCCGAAAAAAGATTCAGCATCATCATGAAATTCCTTCATTTCACAGATAATGAAACAATCGATTTGGAGACACATTCCCAACCTGGCTTACGAAAAATCTATGAAGTTTATGATGCCATAAACAGAAAGTTCAAATCAAGTTACGTTCCAGAAAGGGATGTGTCAGTTGATGAATCCTTATTGTTGTATAAAGGAAGATTGGGCTGCAAACAGTACCTACCAAAAAAGAGAGCCAGGTTCGGGATTAAATTCTATCAGCTATGCGAATCATCCAGCGGTTATATTTGGAATAGCCTTATTTACACAGGAAAGGATATGCCACTGTGGAATGAATCCCCAATTACAAATCTACAACGAATATAGCTATGACAATTTTGGAGCATCTTCTTGACAAGGGCTATTGTGTAACTTTGGAAAATTTCTACACGTCACCAGAATTGGCAGAACTTCTGTTATCTCACCGCACTGATGTTTATGGTACATTGAGACCTAACAGAATTGGTGTTCCTGAAGAAATCAAAAAAGAGACTCTCAAAAAAGGAGAAATCGTTGGGTTTCAGAAGGGGAAGATTTGTGTAATGAAATACATGGACAAAAAACCCATCTGTATTTTAAGTACTGTGCATAATACGGTAATTGTCGAACAGGACAAGAAAAGGAAAAAAAACTCACGAAAATCGGAAAGAATAGTTTCTAAAAAGCTTCAAGCTATAAGCTATAATTGACTACAACCTTACTATGGGAGGCGTGGATAAGGCTGATCAGTGTTTGTCATACTACCCTACTGTAAGAAATCAGCAAAAGAAGTATTACTTAAAAATATTTCGAGAAAATTTAAATCAGTTAGTGTGGATTTCCTTTGTCCTCTACAAAAAGAATGGGGGCACCATGTCCCATTTGGACTTCCGCCTTCATCTTGTTGAAGAATTGGCCAAAATATATGGGGAATCGAAACGTTCTTCACAAAATACTACATCTTCTGACCGCCTCACCGGACGTCACTTTCCATCTCACATTCAACCAATACAGAAAAAGAAAGCCCCGACAAAAATATGCTTTTTTTGCAGTCAGAAGTTTAACGATAAAGGTCAGTGGATAAGAAAGGAATCGAGCTACCATTGCGCGCAGTGTAACGTAACCTTATGCGTTACACCATGATTCGAAAAATACTACACAGTTGAAAATTTTTAAAAATTCGAAATTCTTTTTCTTTAAAATTTTGGAAAAACGCATAATTTTTTTGTGTGCTGATAATTTTTTAAATTATTCATGAAATAATTAATTAGATACTTTGTGTTTGAATATTCTTGTTCATATCGGAAATCTGTTTTACTTATATGTTTTAAGAAAATGAAATAATGGATCAAGTAACTCAAAATGACTGTCGTACAATAATTCTTTGTGTATCATCTAAAATAATCAGTGCAGTAATAGTTTTTTTCATGTACCATATTTTTATATTACTTGATACTTGCATATTTAGAGTCAAAGTGTGCAACTTCATTGTCTTGTATATACAATTATGATAATAGTTTTATTAGTTTGTCATTCATTAGAAGTCTGATTATATAATATTGCATAACCTGCTAATTTCACAAAGTATTTTGTATCAGTATTGCATTCAGTTATGATAGCACGTTTATAATTTGCGTTAGATACTATTTTTAACATTAATAAATTTTGGTATAAATATAAGATATTTAAGTATCTTAGCGCATTTCAGAATTATCATAACGGCATTTTTCATATTTACATGTTCCAAGGCAATATACTCAACGCCCATGCACTCGAAGTCATTGTTGTAAAATAATCTTTTTATTCTGTTCTCTATTTAGCATCCCAATATTACATTCAAAATATTTAAGTTAATTTAACGCGTTTGGTAACTTGCATTTATATTTTCCTTTACTCTAAAATCTGTATCATTTATCACGTTTTTTGCTGACATGTTTTTATATCTTTGTTAAAATAATTTCTTTAATAGCTACAATAATTTTAAAAGTTTCATTGAAGAATTTAAATAAATATTTTATTTTCACTTTGAATAAAAGGTTGGTCGGTTGGAGATTATTGGCGCTGAATCCAGTAGCGGATTTTGACAATATGATGCCCGAGGAGCAAAATTATTTTGAGGCCCCATCCAAAAATAACCTCTTTTCGTGACAGGGTTGCGGCGATTTAAATCAGTTGATTAAAATCATTGATTTTAATCAACTGATTTTTTTAAAAAAAATCACCGATTTAAATCACTTTATTTTAAATATCAAGTTAATCTGCTTTAATGAAATAAAATTGTTCATGTATCTTTAAATAGTGATTTTAAAACATTTTTAAATGTATATTTAAAGAAAGAATATATAAATCATAAAAAAATATTTCATTGAATTGATGTAACTAAAGTACTTTCCATATCTTTATTTTTGAGAACATAAGCAAATAAGATTTTAACCCTCTGAGTGTTTCACACGTATTTCTACGTTGACCTTGGACAACCCCAAAATCGTTAAACACGCATTTCAACGTGTGGTCGAAAACACCCCGAAATCGGTTTGCACTGAATTTTACGTTCATTGTGAACTGTCTCTAAAGTGTAACACACGTACTTTTCCTAATTTCTTACCCCCCCTTTCTTGGTTTGACATCTTGATTGATTATCCGGGGAGAGCACAGGTCAACACAATGAAGACTGATAAGGATGTACTTACTGCAAATTGGAGATGGCACAGGATCCTAAACCCAACTCACCCCTGTGGTGTGGGGAATTTTAATGCTATTTGCATTGAGGTTATATTTCCGGAAGAATTGCAGTGTCGGATTTTTTTTTTTTTTAATGTCAGCCTGGTTTGATGCTATATTATGTTTCAAGTACTATTCTTTTAATGCAATTTATGTGATATAAGATTTTTTTTCAATGCCTCAATGCTTTAAAGATCCATATCGAATGGTTACGTAAAATAGATATTGTGGTTTAAGTAAAATAGATTTTGTTCCAATACCGCATTCAAGCATAAAAAAATTGAAAGCCTAGGGGAAGCTAAGAAAATCTGCTATTTATATATAGTTGAACAGTGTTCTTGAATCAACACATTTCACCCACGTTCAACTAGTTTTATGATATTAATGTAAACTTCTTTCATATTAATAATCTCCATCTACTCATTTTTCATTTATAAAAATAGAGTAAAATTAAATTTTTGTCAAAAAATAGAGCAAGTTTTAAGGTATATGAAAATGATGCATTATTTTTATTGTTTTATCTTTCAGATCAAATCGAAAATTTCAGTTTTACAATTATTTCATTATATATGTATTTGATTTTTATTAAAAAATTAATTTTCAGGTTTAAGTTTAATTTTTTTAGACTAGAACAGATTTTAACTTCATTATTACAACATTTAGAAAAATATGTTTTAAATTCATAAAAATTACAATGAAAAAATTCATTCCGAAAGATA